>CM062813.1:460642341-460934841 GCA_031772625.1 Pinus tabuliformis
TATGTTATTCTCCTTAAGCTTGACAAAAATAAAGAGGTACTGGTCAGCAATGACTGGGGAAAAAGGGAAGAAAACTTGAATATCTTCATTGGTAGCAGGTCGCTCTTGAACATGACACTTTCACTCCGTCACCATGATTGAGTCGGGTTGGGTTATTCCATTCACCGGTCATATCACCATTGGTCCATCGTACCATCCACCTTGGGGTTAATGCTACCAATCCATTTCAGTGTCGCCGGTATGTTCAAGAGAAGTCACTCAGAGAATTCACCAACCTGGCTAACATCTCATTTGTTGCAATACCTTCACTATACATTTTTCATGACTGCCACCCTGAACCTTGTATCATTAGATTGTTTTCACCTCCACAAAATCATTTGCTTCGTTCCATGTCGTTGATGTGGGATTCATTAAGGCCCTCCTATGACAGGTCACTTCTTGTCGACTTCAAGTCATTATCCAAGAAGTTGACTTAGGGACAACCCTTTCAGTACTTTGAAGCTTGCATGCCTCAATGACAAGTTTCTCACTTCCAGTGACAGGTTTACATCAATGGCCTTCGGCCGAAAGATTTTACGTGGTGTTCGACATCAACTCATGCATTCAGACCACGTGAATTGTACTGCAGTACCTTGAGGGTCATTATCATTATCGATGATTCCTCCCATGCCTGTTACCAGATTACATCATTGGCTGGTAATCAGGCGATGCCTTTCCATGTTCGACATCAGAACATCTTTTCACATGGATAGACTTGTACTTTGGGTGAAGATTGAATGAGTTTAAAGACCCCGGATCTAGTTTCATCCATCCGTGCTACGATATATTCAGGAAAATAAAAACATCAAACGTACATCATAGCTGAACAGATAATCATCCAAACTAAAGGATGATGGCTCTACTAGAATCATCGGTCTACCACATAGACGATTGTCTGTCCTATGTACATGAATATGAATTTATAAAGCTGAGCATGGGAATGCCCACCTCAGCTAGATCATGAAAATATTGTGAAGATAATGTATTGTATTGTATCTTATTACAGGTCACCTTCTAGTTTGAAAAACCTCGGATCCTCATTATAAAGCATTTGACTCGACATCAAAAGATTTATGACCTAATGCTTTAGGGGGCAACTGTTATAGACAGATTTGGGCACTGCAACCCCAATCACATATGTCCATAAACCAAGGGCTTCTAAACCCCTAAAAGTGTTTTTTCATACCCTAAAGGAACAAGGTCAGTTGATTACATCATCTCCTAGAAGTTCTCCATGAAAAACTACTCAAAACTAGTCAAAACAAGACCATACAGACTGCTCCATGCATAGGGTGCGATGCATCTCACCTATTACACATGGGGGGTGTGATGCATACTGGAAAGCCCTTCTATAGGGTGTGATAAGCGAGAGCGGGCAAATGGAAAAAACAGTTTGCTAGGTGGAAACCTAGAGAATCTTCTAGAAACTGCTCATATGACACTTGCCTCTCTGAATTCGCCTAGGGATGAGTAAGAGATCTGAAATCTCCAAGTGGAACCAAGAACTATCAGTGAAATGACACTAATCAAAATCCCAAAAGCCGGCTCACTCTCCAGTAAACATCTATATATGGATCCCTCATCCAAGAGATCCAAAGGTTGGAATTTTGTAATTTGCAAGGAAGTGCTGTTGGTTTCTCTTTGAAGACATTGTTGGGTGATCTTGCTTTCTATGAGGTGAAGAGGGCTTTCATTCTGGGAGAATGATGCTGGATTAGACAGCTTGGTTGTAATCCTCTCTTCTACTACTTCTATCAATAAAGTTATTTGAGTTTTCCTCCATATGCTTGTATATCTCTGAATCTTGTATTTGTATATGCATGTATATGGTTAGTGTACATCGGATCCTACATTGTTTATGGTTATAGATCTCTATTCTTTGATGGTATTTTGTTGCCTTGACTCTACAGGTGTTATTTGAAGCAGGAAAAGTGAGAAAGGAGTGGCGAAAGCTCTATCAAAGGAGAGAGGAAACAAGCAAGGAGACTAGCGAAAGACTGAGGTTGGTACTCTCTGCTTCTCTCTCATCTATCTCTCATAAAGGAAAACACAAGTAACTTTAGTTTGTTTGTTTCTAAGATAGCTGCCTATCTTAGTGGGACTAGCAGCTTTGGATGGACACTAGTTTTCCTGATAACAATATATATATGTCAATATTGACATTGTAACTATGCACATAACTTACACACTAAAAATTCTTGTCTTATAAGGTGATTGCAGCTTTGAGAAGATGGTAGATATAACTTAGAACTTTGTGAGGAATATGTCTTCGTCTTCAATGACACTTATGCTCATAATTTTCAGCCCCTTTGGTGAATGCTTAAATTTTGATTTCATGTTACAGAATTGTTAGAAATTTAAGGTTCCTATAGCACTGTATATGTATGCGGTTGATCAAGATAAATGTAGCAATCTCTCTTTCTCTCTTGTAAGGATTGTTCATTTAGAAACCGAAAAAAATAACTCTGTCACCTACAATTCTGAGAATTTGGATCACTGTGATAACGAATAGTTTATATTTTTCTTTGATGACCTTTACAGGCTTTAAGTAATTTTCTTCTTTCATTGGAATGATCGACCTATCCTTTTAGTCTTCCAGAATAAGACTCCTATCTTCTTTAATTATTTCTCATTATCTAGTCAAAGTTCTATGGCCTTATTACTACAATTCAGGATTATTAGAGTGCTTAGAATCTACTTTCGTATCTTCTAGAAGCTAGAGCTCTGATACTTGTTGAGAAAGTTAGGGCATTATGTGAATTAGATTCTTCAAGTGGATTTCTCTCCCCTTTGACATTTTATTGTGATTTTTCTTATCTATTTATTAGTTCTTTCTTTCAAATGTTTATGTTCACCAAGACAAATTCCAAACAAACAAGGACATAAGATGTAGGCACAAGGCTAGGGAAAAATCCCTATGAAGGGGGAAAACCTAGTAGCTATTTCTATAGTAGATTAGATCAATTTAAGTTGAACTTGACCCTTTTACAAGAGACCCATTCCATCCACCAAGTCAACCATTACTAAGTTCTTGATCCTTCCTACAAATTTTGTTCTTGTTTTTTTCAACTGTCATTTTCTAGGATCCTTGGCCATCTGCAATCAACATAAAAAATTAGGTTCTCCATGATATTATTTTCTTGGATTGGAATCCTCTATGTAGAACTTCACATGGATCCTTCCTACTTTAGAAAAATAGTAGATCAAATGCTCGCTAGTCATATTGTAGATCCAAACTCTCTGTCACATTACAAATTTGAATTCTTGTTGTATTACAGATCTGAACCCTCTATTGTACTGCAGGTCTGAATCCTATATTGTATTGCATTTCCAAGCTTTTTGTCTCTTCAAATTGGTCGAGATTCCATTGTTATTTATTAGTGGTTTGTCATTGTACTTTGGGTAGACTTGAACTATTGTCTTGAGGCTGACTTGTATACTTGTTTAGAGGTCTATTTCAAAGGATATGTGCCCGTATTTTGTAGAAGAAAAGTAGCTAACTTGGTGGAGGAGTTCCCCTTGACAAAAAAAATTATGACTTTTGATTTTGACTCAATAAAATAACCTATAACACACAATAGGTGTTATTACCTAATGACCATTGACACAAGCATGAAACCCATGCTTTAATAAGTCAATCCATTTAAACAAAACTTAATTTTCTTTTCTTTTGAGAAATCATGACTTAAATACAATTACGAAGAATGACATTAGTTATATTCTTCAACACTTGGTCCTAGATGACTTACCTCCTCTCTGTATATCTTTAAGATTTAGAGACCTTCTCTTCATAATCATTGAAAAAGGGGTTTGCAAAATATGCCCACATAGTCCAATACTTGAAGTGGAAACCATTTGACAACAAATTCGTTGGTGATTACTTTTCTTCTCTTGCTTGGGCTTGTCCTCACTTGGGCTCTAATACAATGTTAATTTTAGTTAACATGTTTTTTTCTTTAAACAATTAGTTCAATGTTCCATATTAGCCCAATTACAATTTCATTTCATTTCCAATAGTAATCACATAAACCATTATCACATTGGCAGTAACTGGAGAAAGAATAGTAAACAAAAATGAAAAATACAAACCAAGACAAGAGGAAACTAAGATTTAGGCTTAAAGCCAAGAAAAAACCCCACAAGGGGGAAAACCCATAGATATTTTCTTCTTGATAATCTCAATTGTTCAGTAAAATGTTCAGAGAGAGATAAATCGAAAATATTACAATGATACAAATTCAAAATCAATGGTCAAATTAAGTTGCCAATATGATGATCCAATACCACTTCTCATAGTCAAATAGATGGCCTAGTCAAAGTCTATGATTTTGTCCACAATCAACGACAGTCAAACTCTTCCCTAACTAGAAAGTCAAAAGTTGGTCAAACTCTTCCAAAATATCTTGTCAAAGGAGAGAGGAACTCGACCTCCCTTGAAAGTCAAACAACAACAAAATAATCAACTTTAGAGCAGTCAAACTTGGTCAAACTGGAGATAAACCTTGCGAACACACTAGGTCAACAGACAATGTAGGTAAAACCTACCCAGATTTCCTCGATTCCTATTATATTCAATACAACCTATTCAAATATAGTCAACCCTCCAAAACATCGTTGTCAAAATAGGTCAATTGAACCTTTGTCAAAGCTAGTCAACATTGGATGAAACATGAAGTCGTCAAAGAGATAAAATTCCCAGACAAACTATCGCATGTGTGAAGAGAATAACTTCCCTTGGAGGTCGAACCAATCAAAATAGGAGAGAGAAATATGTGTGATATGAATATGTCAAAATGATGTTTCCTTGAGCTTTATTTATACAAGTGAATGTGGTATCCTTAATAAAATATGCCATACATACCTCAAGGTTACATACCTTTGTTGTAGTGACCTGCTATTCCAGATGCGGTGGTATATTTATCACTTTCCTTTAGGTTGTGCATCTACTAAATATATTCTTTACTGTATCTATCTACTGACCACCTCTTGCTTCAGGATCAATATGTTATTGCACTACTACTAGCTTATTAGTGATGCACAAATATAGAGAATTGTCTACAATGATATCTGTTTCACCCAATAATTTCTTGAATGATTGTCAACAAAACTATCTTTTACTATTTTTTGTTATTACTGTTATCTACTGATGCAATGAAAACTCTTTCCCATGATGGAACATAATTGAATATTTCCTAATCTTTAGTGATAGGATGACGATAAACATAATCTTCCTTCAAAGAGATGGTTGTCACAATGACCCTAGTTACTGCCTCTAGACTACTATATCTTCAGAATCAATAAATTGTTTCTTCACTGTAACTTTGTGATGCACAGGTCCCACAAAGATGACTGCTACAGGTGCAATAATATTCCTTATACCCGAAAATTTCTTCAAAATGTTTACTTGAGTAATATAATGACTAAACAACAAAATTTCTTGCACTAAATGTTGTGACATTACCATTGCCTATAATTTTCTTCTTTCCAGTGTGACCAATTAGATTATTTTACCCTTGAATTAAGGATTTCAAACATAGACCCTTATTCTTGTTGAAAAGTTTATAGAGCTACACTAATTTTTTTTTTCCAAAAATAATACCACTGTAAATTCAAATAGATGTACCTTTCATTGAAGGTAAACTCACTAGTTTGGATAGGCTTGGACTATGTATTTTTATATGCCAATCTCATTATAGAACCTACATAAAGGTTCTTGTCTTCTTAAGCCACTTACATAGGTCAACAAATTCTATATTGATCAGTGGTGACTATAGCTTTGAAGATAAATATGATGTGCCTTTAAGAGATTCAATGTAGGTCTCTTTTGCTCAAAAATAGAATAGGAGGATCAACTCCCTTTTCAATATGATTGATGTTTCAATTTATGTCCTTTTGAATTGTGTTTATACCCAAAACAAGAGGACATATATTATTGTTTCTATATAAGACTGAAATCACTCCTATATTTCCAATTAGGCCATTATGCCAGATTTGATTTGAGACCAATGAGAGAATTGATTTGCACTTGCAATATGACAATCTAAACAAGGAACGTGCTTAGAATTTCGATGTCTTGATTCATAGGTCTAGAGCATGATTTTTGGATTTTTTTCAACAAGACTTAAGCTCAAAACGAGGTGATCAATACCCTCGATCTTAGATCTATTTTATGCACAGGTATATCCTTTTTCAATAGTGATTTTGGCTCCCTTTGAAAAGGCGACAATGGAAAACCTCTTAGGGCTTCCAAAAGAGACTTATGCACATAACTTTCAACTTAAGACTATGATCGCTCAAAGCATGTCAAAAATGAAGGCTTGATAGATGAATTTAGTATCCTTTCATATGTAGGTGAAGTTTATATGTCTCGATCCTCTTGTAGAAATACTAATTCTCATAATGAAACTCATTCTTGAATTTGTATGCACAGGTATAGAGAGAGGATATCGGTCATCATGAAATAAGAAAGGATGAATTTCTTCTAGGATTTAAAATAAATGTTTGCACTTTGAATGCTTTAATAATATTCAGAAAATTTTGAGGAATATTTGACATATTTCCAAGATGATAGATAATAAGTAATCCTTATGGCATCCTGCCTTAATTACAATAGCATGCAATTTTGAAGACTTCATATCTTGTAAAATTACCTCATACCTTCGCTCACTTTGTCAAGATGCTTGGAATTTTCTGAGCTCCTTAAATAATCATTTGGCTCATCAAGATCAAAGTCCTTAATCTCTCGCTCTTCTTGAGTAAGTATGAGGCTATGTCATAGAGAAGGGGGCTAGTAAAATTATCCTAGAAATTCACTTTCTTGTTGATAGGTTTAGTCCAGGGAGAGAATGTATTCTAGTTAGTTAGTCATCAAGAAAAGTACTTATATCGCTCTAAAACCCCTTCCTCCTTTCTGTGTATACTATCTGTTATACTCCCATACCAATAAGTGTCATATTTCATGATTGACTGGTTGAGCTCTATAATACGTTCATCCCTTTCCTTGTTGCAAAGGTTTTCCATATTATCAAAAAATCAAAAAATTTAAAAAATATAAAGAGGGTATGCCCTAAAAGAAAAATCAAAGGGTGAAAAGAATAAAATGGTCAAAAAAGAAAGAAATGAACCCCAAACAAAGAAAGACTAGGAAAGTGTGCAAGTCCAAAATGCCACTAGTTTTTCAATTTCTGCAATAAAGCATTGTGTGCAGCTTTTGCAACTTTATGCCACAAATGATGAATGGCAAAACAGCTTAATCTTGGCTAGTTCATGCTTGAATTTCCTGTTTTAGATATAGAGAATAAAATTTGTCCAAAATGTTTAATCTTGGCAGATAAGTAGATAAGTAGAGAAGCAAAGGAGCTCAACAGTTTAATCTGAGCCCTTGAAAGTAATAAGTGCAGACTTAGGTAGGCTTATAATGAAAACAAAAGAAAAATTGAAAAGGGGTTTGCCAGTCTAAGTGCACCCAAGAAAGAAGAGAAAATGTTAGGCAAATTAGGCTGGGTAGGTAGAGTGGTGTTGCAGAAACATACTTGTGATTGATTTTGTCTCTAAAAAATGTGTTAGTCTTATCTCTATCACAAGTGCTCCGGCAAGACAGATATTTTTGATGTAGCTCAGGCGAGGCAGATTTCATAACTGATTTCCCTTCATGTTTTTTTTCCTAAATCACTTACTAATTCCCCCCTCAAGGTATTAAGATCTGCTTAGTATCACTAAAATCATTCATTCCATTTCATCAACCGCCTAAGTAAATTCCTATTTTACCTGGGAAAGTGGCCATATTTCTTGTATAAACCCCTTTTTATTTTAGCCTAAGTGTTAAATGTAAAAATTCCTAACATTATACTTAGCGCTGTTTATTTCATAAATTCATATTAACTATTAAATTTATTATATAACTCCCATATACTTATTCCCATCCCATATTATGTATATATATAAAAAATCCCCATATAAATACATATCCCACCCCTGGTTGAAATACGACCATAGTCATAGCATAAATTAGGGATTAATGGTTCATTTAGAACCCATTAATAGCCTTCCCACCACACAAAATAATGGGATTAATTAACCCCACGTTAATTAATAACCTAACCACCTCTCGAACCAATAGAAATAGCCCTGATACCATTAAAAAAACATTGTTTATTTGATCAGGCCCGCGCATTAAACCTCCGCCATATGTTGTGAGCTCCCACCATCTAATCTCCGTTCCACCATCCAACGGTTGATAACCATTACGCGACCCCCTCCACTTCCGAGCTTTAACTCCCAGGGAACCAGTGGTTTTGGCACCATACCACGGACACGTGTCACTCATCCACCCTGCTCGCTAGCCCTCTGCCCAAAACCACTTGACTGTGAAAGTGGTGCTAGCAAAACCGCTCATCACCGACCCTTGCTGATGTCATCTACTGACGTCAGTTGCCACGACCATCGCCACATCACTGCCATGTCATCTGTCCCGTACTCCTACTGACGTCATTTGTCCTTCAAACCAAAATTTCCCGCCAAGCTATATTTTATCAATTAAGAGGGAAAAAGGTTATTTTTGTTATGTTTTCCTACATATTGCACTCCGGGCGTAAAAACGATCGAGTTCACAGTTCTCAACTACCTCCGACAAGAAAGGCTCCAGTAATGAGCTCACGGCCATTCAGACTACAACAAGCAGTTTTCCTCCTCAGTTACAGGTTTCCTTTCAGATATTTCAAAAGCCATGAAATTGGTGTGCCAATGGCCAGAGCTTCTCAGCAAACTCCCCAGAAAGATCTAAATATGGTGAATTTAACGGTACAGAACAACCTTCAAAGACCCAACAAACAGGTGTTTTTCTATGGCTGCATTGTTACCTTTAAAAAAAAAGAATATTTTGGGCTAAACACTGGACAGATATGAACAAAGAAAACAGGGTACACGACAAGTCAAAGAGTATCAGTTCAAGCATTGAAGTGTATCAGATCAACATTGAAGATGCCACAGAAGAATTAAATGTAGCATATCAGAAATAAATGCAATAGTTAAGACGGGTAGTCGGCGCAGAGTTATTACAGGACAGCTGCAAACCAAACCCTAAAGGCCTACCTCCAGCACAACTGCAGTCGATTGTTTCTATTTTTACATGTAAATTGTTTTAGGTTAAATGTAGATATTATCTCACAGCTGTTATGAGATATTTGTTGTACAAAATTTCTGTATAAGTACCCCCTTCATTAGAGAGGTTGGGGGTGTGTATAGATTTCCTTAGACTTTGCTGTAAATAATGAACTTTTGGAATAAAGAAAACTGTTGGAATCATCTGTTGTCTGGCCTACTAGATGAGGAATTGAAGTAGAAGACTTGTCACAGAATCCTTGAATCAACCCATGGATCAATAAGTACTCTCTACCTTATGTTTTACATTTTCTTGTCTATTATATCATCTGTATTTCATAAATCTGAATGATAAAGCAAAAGATTAATTCAGAATTTCCTTGACTACACTCTGTTTTCAATCTTTATTATTCTCTATGTTTTCTTCAGAGTTAGCATAATCAGTGAATTCTTAATTGCTCCTGCTTGCTGGTTCTTTCATGTTGTTTATTTGCTAAGGAATTCTTAATTGCTCCTTATCAGTAATCATCCATTTTCCATATTTCAATATGTTGAAGGATTCTTAACTGCCCTTCACCCATTTGAGCCCATTCCATCTGATTCTAGCCTTTTATTTGTTCCATGTTTGACTACCTTGCTCTGTGAAGCCATCCTCTATTAAGAAAGCTAATCCATAAATCCATCTTCTTTGACTCAATCATGCCCAATGAGCTGAACTGCTCTGCTTTACCTCTCTGTTCTATTGAATCTCACTACCCAAACTCAAACAAAACCCTCGAACTTCATAACTAACCTAATTCCTTTGAAAACAAAACTAAATCATAAAGAGAGAGCCCTCTCTAGATAAAGATTGGCTAGATTCTGTATCTAAAAGATTGGTCTGTGGTTACCTCAGCAATATTCCCTTTCTTACAACTTTGGGGAAAAACATGAGTGATAACATCATTGGCGACTCCACTCGGGTCCTGAATAATTGTTTGTTACTATTGTTTATTTTATAAGCTACAGATGGAGCCTGAAGTTAGCCAGGTAGCCTTTGAAATGCTTTTGATTTGCAATTGCAGAAGTAAATAAATACTTGATCAGTTCCTCATTTCAATAAATATTTAGGAAAATTCAAAACCAAAAACATCCAAAACTTCCTAGAAGAGACTGTTAAAAGTTGTATTGTCAAATCTATTTCAAGAAAAAAAAAAACACACCTAGAAACTGGCTTCATAAAAGATTCATTACACCAGATCAAATCCTGATCCAAATCCACCAGCTGTGTTTGAAAATCCTAATCTAATTTCTAGGATTCTTAGAAGACAAGAAAGCCAAGAAAATGCTGCTACTTCACACCTTGACAGACATTTGCAGAACTCCATTCAATCTGAGCTTACCTCTGGAAAAACACCAAACCTTTCTGTGATTGCTGCAGTTTCTCCAAGTTCGCCATCAGTACCTCAAACCACCTTTTCCACTCCTCCATCTACAACACACCTTCCCATTGTTATCCCTACTCCTCTAGTTGTCACACTTATTTCTGCAATCATGGCGAACCGATATACTCCCCTGAACTTACTTGCCAATCCAGGGGCTATGCTCCAATACTATCAAAGTAAAATCCCTTCTTTTGAAGGTACTGGCACTTACACAGCTCAACAACATACCAGTAAAATGATTGACTATTTTGAAAGATATGAGGTTGATGATGATGATGTTAGAATGAAAGTATTTGTTCAAAATTTGGCTAGAGATGTTAGAACCTGGTTTAGAACCCTCCCTAAAAACAGTATCAATGACCCACAAGCCCTTTATTAGACCTTCTTGAACAGATGGGAAGGAAGGAAAGGTCTTCTCCACATTTTATTAGAGTATGAAAACCTAAGAAGAGGCACACAAGAAACTGTCCAAGATTACTGTACTAGATTTAATAATGTCTACAATGCTATTCCTCAAAATCTCAGACCTCCACTAGATTTGGCCTTGATCAAATTCCATGATGCATTTGATTCTGATATGGCATACCAATTTAGGGAAAGAGCTCCTAGAAACTTAGAAGAGATGTAGAGTATAGCTATCAGTGTTGAGGCCAACCTGATATCTAAACGGTCTAGAGCCAGAGCTGAAAAGAGGACACCTTTCACAGAAGAACCTTCTACTTTTGAACAGAAATTAGATGCCAATATTAAAAGAATTGATAGACTTGGAGATAGAGTGGAAACAATCGAGAAAAAATCCCCTTGGGATGGTCAACCAAGCAATACTGGGAGAAATCCAAATTTCAGGAAGAATCAAAATCCTAATATGGCAAAGACAGGGCTGACCAAAATATTAGGCCCCCATTTCAAGAAAATTATGCTGAAACCTCAACTTCTGATGAACCAACAGAAGACACTCAAATTAATCTGATGGGACTCAACAATGAACAAAAAGTTTTCTTAACCCAAGAGGATAAAAAATCTCACACTCTTAAACAATTCTAAACTCAGTCAGTTGAATCATTTGACTTCAGGGAGGGATATGATACAGCCATTTATGAAGTCCACAAACAAGACAATCTGAGGAGTAGAAGAATAGATGTCCCTGAAATAAGCAAACAGAAAGATACCAAGTAGCCTAACAAAGGTAAAATCAATAACCCCCCTGTACATATTCTTTCTAAAACAGATCCTAACCATACTAACCCAATTATTGAAGATGTATCAAACAATTTGCCACCTAACAGACAACCTTCCACTTCCATTCCTGATAAAGGAAAGGTAGAAGAGCCTCTAGAACTTGATTTGGAAGCAAAGTCAACCCATAATCCCACTCTTGAAGAGGAGAAAAACGCAGAAAATTCAGCTGTCTAAAATACAAAAACTCAGACCGAAAAACCTTTTAATCTTGAGACTAAACTAGGAAAACTAAAGATAGATGTTCCATTATCAGAATTAGCTAAACATGATGTTTACAAAAGTCAAATCAGCAGATCACTCAAAATTTCTGTGAATAAAGATTCAGTAAATGTTTTTGATAACCAGCCCGAATTGATATTTGGCCCTGGAGTAAATGGAAAAATAGTAGAGAGAGAAATTCCTCCTTTCTATGTGGGTTTAAACATACATGATAAAATACTCCATAATGCCATGTTCGATTCTGGTGTTTCCCATAACTTAATGCATAAATCTGTAATGGAGAGACTTGACCTTGACATCACCAGGCCATATAAATACCTTTTCTCTTTTGATTCAAGTCAGGTCAAATGTCTAGGTTTAATCAAAGATTTATGTGTGTTACTAGTCCAATATCCTGCCAAAACCATCTTAATGGACATACTAGTAGCTGATATTCCACCAAAATATGGTATGTTATTGTCCAGATCTTGGGGTGCAACGCTTCAAGGTTCTCTATAATTAGACATGTCTTACGCTACTATTTCAGTGTTTGGTCAACCCAAGAGACTATACAGAGAAACCTTAATGAATTATGTAGTAAGTAGTCAAGAGAAACCTCAAAATTTCCCTATCTACTCAGTACATTCAGACATGGATTCTTTTATCCTTTACAATGCTGAAATTGATCCCCCACATGAAATAAAAGTTCTGGCTGATGAAAAAGGAAAAATTGCAAATAAATGGTCTAGTGTCCAAATCCAATAAATTTCTAAAAGTCGTGAAACATCAGAGAAATTAGAAGAAATTAAAAAACCAGATCTCCCTGTCAAACAAATCCCTGAAGCTCCAGATACTAATTATGAACATGAAATCCTTTGGTACTTAGAATTTGATGGTTCTGCGAACAAATTAAGAGCAGGGGAAGGAGTCTGGGTGCACAATATTGAAAATAATCATGCGGAAGGCCATGCTTACAGGTTAAAATTTAGATGCACTAATAATATGGCTGAATATGAAGCTCTACTGCTAGGTCTTAAACTGGTCAAGAAATTGGGAGCAACTAGAGTGTCAGTCCTGGGAGATTCTGATTTAATCATTCAATAGATAAAAGGGAAGTTCTTAACAAATGATCCTGGATTAAGAGAGTACAGGGAAACAACCATAGAGATCCTCAATACATTTCGAGAAACCTAGCTTGCCAAAATCCTGAGAAAACATAACTTGCAAGCTCATAGCTTAGCAATGTTTGCTAGCACTTGTAAATTACCATTTGAATCAAATAATCATTTAACAGTTGAAATTAGGCACAGGCTAGCCATACTTGATAATGAAAAGAACTGGAAAGTGTTTGACAGTGATAATCAGATCAACTTTTTTTTAACCCGAGAAGAAGAATTTTCCAGCACTAACATAGATGTAGATACGGTTAGTGAGGTTGATCCACCAAATCAGATAGAAATAGACATTTCAGCAGAAAATGCAACCCAAATGCTTCATCCAACCAATTTTACCAAAAAGGAAATACAGGATCTTACAGAAATAAATGTTGATGAGATTATTGAAGGAGAATCTGAAATTATCAATTTGAAATACAATCATTTACCCAAAGGTTTAACTCCTTTGCAAGATCTCTTTGATTTCAATGATATTCCAAATAAACCCCAGATGGAACCTCCAAAAGTAGACATTGAAGACTACAACATAGGAACTGCAGAGAATCCAAAAATGGTAAAATTGTCCAAATCTTTGCCCCCTGATCAAAAGCTTAAATATGTCAAACTGATCAAAGAATTGTAGGATGTTTTTTCCTAGAGCTATGAAGACCTGAAATCTTATGACATCTCTGTAATTCAACATACAATACCCCTCAAAGAAAATAAAAAACCATTCAAACAAAATCTCAGAAGAGTCAACCCTGTACTACTTCCTTTAATTGAAAAAGAAATCAGGTGAATGCATGATGCAAGGATAATTGCCCCAATTATATTTTCAGAGTGGGTGTCTAATTTAGTGCCTACTAGGAAGAAAACAGGAGAGATCAGGTTATGTGTTGACTTAAGAAATTTAAACAAGGTTTCTTTGAAAGAAAATTACCCCTTACCCAAGATGGATCATATTTTACAAAGGGTAGTAGGTGCTTCTAGGATTTCAATTTTGGATGAGTTTTCAGGTTTTAATCAGATTTTGGTTCATCCTAATGACAAAAAAAAAACTGCATTTACAACACCATGGGGTACATTCAAATATGTTAAAATGCCATTCGGACTTAAGAATGCAAGGGAAACCTTTCAACGAGCAATGGACATAGCTTTTGCAAAAGAAATTCATGATTTTCTGGTTATATATCTAAATGACCTCACCATGTTTTCTAGATCAGATCAACAACATTTAGATCATTTGAGACAAGTGTTTTTAAAATGCAGAAAGTATGGTATTTCATTAAATCCTAAAAAGTCTCTGTTTGGTCTAGAAGAAGGCAAACTGTTAGGCCATATCATCTCCAAAGATGGCATCAAAATTGATCCTGCTAGAATAGAAGATATTCTGCAAATAACCCACCCCAGAAATGTCAAAGAACTTCAAGATTTCCTAGGGAAGATTAAATTTTTGAGAAGATTCATATCTAATTTGGTTAAATTAACAAGATTTCTGAACAACATGTTAAAAAAGGATTCAAAATTTAAATGGACAATAGAAGCCAAACAAGCATTTGAAGAAATCAAAATGGCTTTGACCAAAACACCAGTTCTTACAAGTCTAAAGTTCGATAGAGAGTTCATAATTTTCTCATTTGCATCAGAACATTCCATAGCAGTTGTTTTACTGCAAAAAGATGATCAAGGATGTGAAAAACCCATAGCCTTTTTCAGTAAAGCACTTAGAGATGCACCTCTAAATTACAAAATCATGGAAAAGCAGGCTTTTGCACTTGTGAAAGTTATCAAAGACTTCAGTGTTTACATAATGTATTCCCATGTAATAGCTTATGTACCAAATATTGTTGTCAAAGACATCCTAACTCAGGATAGAGTTGGAGAAAACGTGGTAAATGGATAGTTACTATATTGGAGTATGATATTGAAATAAAACCTACAAAGCTCACAAAAGGACAGGGATTGGCTAAATTCATGACTGAGACAAACTTTCAAGCCCTAGATATTAATGAACTGGATAATGAACAGGAGATAGCGACTCCACAAATCAGTCAGGCCTTCTTAGAATCACCTTGGTATGCTGATATAATTCATGTATTATTAAACCTGCAAGCTCCTCCAGGGTTATCCAGAACAAAGAAAAGATTTTTAAAGATGAAAGCTTCAAAATTTTGTATTTTAGATAATGCAGTTTTTTGGAAAAATCATGAAGGTATTTTGTTGAATTGTTTAATAAAAGAAGAAGCTGACAAAGTTCTCAAAGAATTTCAAGCAGGGGAATGCGGTGGACACCTTTACTGGAAATCAACTGCAGACAAAATCCTAAGGGCTGGATTTTACCAGCCAACCATGTTCACTGATGCAAAAAAGTTTGTCACTGCTTGCCACAAATGCCAAATTTTTGAAGGAAAAAGGAAACTATTACCTTACCCTTGAGACCAATTTCCACTAAAAAACACTTTTAGCAATGGGGTTTAGACTTCATTGGAGAAATACACCCTACTTATTTTGGTCAACATAAATGGATCCTTACTACAACCAATTATTTCACCAAATGGATAGAAGCCATTCCTTCCAAACAAGCCAATGATACAGTGATTATAGGATTCTTAGAAACCAACATATTGTCTAGATTTGGCTGTCCTGAAAAGATCATAACCGACAATGCTGCTGCCTTCAAGTCCAAGAAACTGATAAAGTTCTGTAGCAAATACCATATCACCTTAGTCCATTCCACAACCTATTATCCTCAAGGAAATGGTCTAGCTGAGTCCTCCAATAAAAGCCTGATCAATATTATTAAGAAATTATTGGAAGAGAACAAGAAAAACTAGCACAAGAAACTCATAAATGCACTGTGGGAAGACAAACTTACTACAAAGAGATCTATTGGAACCAACCCTTATGAGTTAGTTTATGGCATGGAGGCTATGTTTCCTTCATCTTTAGGACTTCCTGTAATGAAATTACTGCAAGAAGCTCAGGTGGAACCAAATGACATTCAAAGGAGAATAAATCAGACCATCCATCTGCAGCAGACCAGAGAAGAAGTGCACCAAAGATCCCAAGTGCTACAAGAAAAAGTCAAGAAGATATTTGGTAAAAGGACCAAAGCAGAAGACTTCTACCTTGGAGACAAAGTTCTAAGGTGGGATTCTAGGAGAGAAGACAAAGGAAAACATGGGAAGTTTGAATTCTTGTGGAAAGGGCCATTTATCATCCAAGCATTGCAAGGGAACAATACTTAATTTTGAAGAGCTTGGATGGAACAAAAACAGAAGATGGACCAGTGAATGGTCGAATGCTGAAACATTACTTTGATCTAGTTTTTTGATATATTCTAACTCTAACATGTACATAAGGAAATTTAGGTTCAAACAGCTTGAAAGAAGTGATCAGCTTATTCATTTCAGAGGTGAGAATGATGAGGAAAAGTGCAGAAAATTTTGAAAATTAGTAAAGAAATTTTACCATTTTGTTTTGCCCCATTTCCGTTTATCAGAGACCTAAAATGCCATTGAATGTCAGATTGCAAAAGAAAACTTGGGAGCAGGAACTTAAGATCAAAAAATCTAAGTAGACTATCCAAAGCAGATGTACAATTGTTTGAATCAGTACAGGAATAGTGTATATATTCTACAAGATCCTTTTGTACAGTTTCTAGATTCAGCAAAGGGATATTTCAAACACAGTCTAAGTTATTCATAAGGCCATCTGACCTGCTGTTCTTGACTTTCTGCCAGGGAAAGCCATCCCCATGTGGAGCCAGTGTTATACTCCTACACTAATAGGTTTCATATTTCATGATTGACTGGTTGAGCTTTGTAATATGCTCATCCCTTTCCTTGCTGCAAAGGTTTTCCATATTATCAAAAAATAAAAAAAGTCAAAAAATTTAAAAAATATAAAGAGGGTATGCCCTAAAATAAAAATCAAAGGGTGAAAAGAATAAAATGGTCAAAAAAGAAAGAAATGAACCCCAAACAAAGAAAGACCAGGAAAGTGTGCAAGTCCAAAATGCCACTACTTTTTCAATTTCTGCAATAAAGCATTGTGTGCAGCTTGTGGAACTTTATGCCACGAATGATGAATGAACAAACAGCTTAATCTTGGCTAGTTCATGTTTGAATTTCCTGTTTTAGATATAGAGAATAAAATCTGTCCAAAATGTTTAATCTTGGCAGGTAAGTAGATAGGTAGAGAAGCAAAGGATATCAACAGTTTAATCTGAGCCCTTGGAAGTAATAATTGCAGACTTAGGTAGGCTTATCCTGAAAACAAAAGAAAAATTGAAGAGGGTTTTGCCAGTCTAAGTGCACCCAAGAAAGAAGAGAAAATGTTAGGCAAAGTAGGCTGGGTAGGTAGAGTGGTGTTGCAGAAACATACTTGTGATTGATTTTGTCTCTAAAAAATGTGTTAGTCTTATCTCTCTCACAAGTGCTCAGGCAAGACAGATATTTTTGATGTAGCTCAAGCAAGACAGATTTCATAACTAATTTCCCTTCATGTTTTTTCCCTAAATCACTTACTAATTTCCCCCTCAAGGTATTAAGATCTGCTTAGTATCACTAAAATCATTCATTCCATTTCATCAATCACCTAAGTAAATTCCTATTTTACCTGGGAAAGTGGCCATGTTTCTTATATAAACCCATTTTTCTTTTAGCCTAAGTGTTAAATGTAAAAGTTCCTAACATTATACTTAGCACTGTTTATTTCATAAATTCATATTAACTACTAACTTTATTATATAACTCCCATATACTTATTCCCATCCCATATTATGTATATATAACAAAAATCACCATATAAATACATATCCTGCCCCCGGTCGAAATACGACCATAGTCATAGCATAAAGCAGGGATTAATGGTTCATTTGGAACCCATTAATAGCCTTCCCATTGCGCAAAATAATGGAATTAATTAACCCCAAATTAATTAATAACCTAACCACCTCTCAAACCAATAGAAATAGCCCCAATACCATTAAAAAAACATTGTTTATTTGATCGGGCCCGCGCATTAAACCTCCACCATATGCTGTGAGCGCCCACCATCCGATCTCCGTTCCACCATCCAACAGTTGATAACCATTTCGCGACCCCCTCCACTGCCGATCTTTAACTCCCGGGGAACCAGTGGTTTTGGCGCCGTACCAAGGACAGGCATCACTCATCCGCCCTGCTCGCTAGCCCTCTGCCCAAAACCACTTGACCCCGAAAGTAGTGCAGGCCAAACCGCTTACCACCGACCCTTGCTGATGTCATCTGCTAACGTCACCTGCCACGACCACCGCCGCATCACTGCCATGTCATCTGTCCCATACTCCTGCTGACGTCATCTATCCTTCAAACCAAAATTTCCCTCCAAGCTATATTTTATCAATTAAGAGGGAAAAGGTTATTTTTGTTATGTTTTCCTGCATATTGCGCTCTGGGTGTAAAAGCAACCGAGTTCACAGTTCTCAACTGCCTCTGACCAGAAAGGCTCCAGCAACGAGCTCACGGCCATTCAAACAACAACATGCGGTTTTCCTCCTCAGTTACAGGTATCCTTTCAGATATTTCAGAAGCCATGAAATTAATGCGCCGATGGCCAGAGCTTCTCAGCAAACTCCCCAGAAAGATCTAAATATGGTGAATTTAATGGCACAGAATAACCTTCAAAGACCCAACAAACAGGTGTTTTTCTATGGCTGCGTTGTTACCTTTAAAAAAAAAAAGATGAATATTTTGGGCTAAACACCAGATAGATATGAACAAAGAAAAAAGGGTACACAACAAGTCAAAGAGTATCAGTTCAAGCATTGAAGTGTATCAGATCAACATTGAAGATGCCAGAGCATAATTAAATGTAGAAGATCAGAAATAAATGCAACAGTTAAGATGAGCAATCGGCGCAGAGTTATTATAGGACAGCTGTAAGCCGAACCCTAAAGGTCTGCCTCCATCACAACAGCAGTCGGTTGTTTCTATTTTTACTTGTAAATTTTTTTAGGTTAAATGTAGATATTATCTCACAGCTGTTATGAGATATTTGTTGTACAAACTTTCTGTATAAGTACCCCCTTCATTAGAGAGGTTGGGGGTGTGTGTAGATTTCCTTAGACTTTGCTGTAAATACTGAACTTTTGGAATAAAGAAAACTGTTGGAATCATCTGTTGTCTAGCCTACTGGATGAGGAATTGAAGTAGAAGACTTGTCACAGAATCCTTGAATCAACCCATGGATCAATAAGTACTCTCTACCTTGTGTTTTACATTTTTCGTATCTATTATATCATCTGTGCTTCATAAATCTGAATGATAAAGCAAAAGATTAATTCAGAATTTGCTTGACTGCACTCCGTTTTCAGTCTTTATTATTCTCTGTGTTTTCTTCAGAGTTAGCATAAGCAGTGAATTCTTAATTGCTCTTGCTTGCTAGTTCTTTCATGTTGTTTACTTGCTAAGGAATTCTTAACTGCTCCTTATCAGTAATCATCCATTTTCCCTCTTTCAATATGTTGAAGGATTCTTAACTGCCCTTAACCCATTTGAGCCCATTCCATCTGATTCCAGCATTTTATTTCTTCCATGTTTGACTACCTTACTCTGTGAAGCCATCCTCTGTTAAGAAACCTAATCCAGAAAGCCATCTTCTTTGACTCCATCATGCCCAATGGGCTAAACTGCTCTGCTTTACCTCTCTGTTCTATTGAATCTCACCACCCAAACTCAAACAAAACCCTTGAACTTTATAACTAGCCTAATACCTTTGAAAACAAAGCTAAATCATAAAGAGAGAGCCCTCTTTGGATACAGATTGGCTAGATTCTGTATCTAAAAGATTGGTCTGTGGTTACCTCAGCAGTATTCCCTTTCCTACAACTTTGGGGAAAAACCTGAGTGATAACACTATCGACCTTATCTTTTCAATTAGGGCTAGTAATTAAGCAAGGATATTTTATTTTCGTGCCTTTATAAATTCAAACTAGGTAATTTTCTCTTGTTGAGATGAGAGGTGCCACGTTGATATTATTTTCTACCCTCACTTCAAAACTTGGCTTTTCTACCATGTTGAGAAATCTAGGGAAAAGAGTTAAGTTAAATATTAACTTAATTTATCTTTAATATTCTACAATTTCTTGAGATTTAGATCCTTCCATGGCTTTGGTTACAGATCAATGTGAGGGGTCGATCAATGCAATGGGTTGATCACAAATGGTGTAGAATACCATTTATTTGATAAATTCATGGTATAAGCCAACTAACTTTGTTAGATACAACAAGAGCCTATAATCATATTCCCGTGTTAAAATAAGCCTTTACACAATCCATTCCCATGATAAGTCAACCATCTACTACTTTGTGTCGCTATGCCACTCGACCACACACTACCACACTCCTAATTTAGGTGCTAGATACTCTTGCTTCAATGCCTAATCACAACAATTTGTGGTTATGATGACAATTTAAGTACAAGTGTGTAATGTCCATGATGGAATGTATGAATTGTACTCCCAACATTTGTTATCAATGATTATAACCTTGAATGTGATATCACTCTTCTATCTCATCATCTCAAAATGACCTTGAAGATGAAAATTTACAAATTTTGTCATCATCACTTCACACTATCTTATAGATGACCCTTTCTACATAATATATGCATGAATTTAAGGAAATTCCATCTTCTCTACCTATCCTATGATTTATTGTGACAACAAGTGGATAAAGAACAAGATATTTGTTGAAAATATCCCCTACTTATAAATTGTCCTTTATTCACATGTTGTCACAATTAATCATAGGCTAGATAGAGGGGATGGTCATGCATATAATCCATTGAAGAGGTGATCTATGAGATAGTATGAAGTGATGACGATAGACATGGTAAATTTTCATCTTCCAAGTCATTTTGAGATGATGACGAAAGACTAGTGCTAGCCCATTCAAGGTTAGAATCATTGATGGCAATGTTGGGAGGATAATTCATACATCTCATCATGGACATTACACTCATTTGTACTTAAATTGTCATCATAATCACAAATTGTTGTGAATTGACAACTAATATAAGTTACAATTTTCTTATATTAGTATATATTAGAAAATGAAACCAATATATAGATTAGTTACGATAACTATAGTAGAAAATATTAGATGTGTGAGCATTGAAGCCTCCCATTGCACTAGCTAGTGCAAATCTAGTTATGTTCTTGAGATTGTTCAACTTCAAAAAAAATTGAAAAATTTGTCTTGAAAAACTTTCTAAAAACTTTCTTGGTGATGATAGAATCACACACCACTGATTTTCCATGCCCTTCAATCCAGTTCATAACTGTGGGTTTCTTGTATGCATAGAAATTGCTAGAAACACTCATTAGCGTCCATGTCATGAAACTCATTTTGAAGGAAATCCAAAATATTATTCACACCCTTGGATACCATATTCATCCCCATAAGATCCTTGGTAAATAAATTTGGTAAAATAATCTATGTAAATCCTTTGTTTATTTACAATGTGGCCTAATAACTTGCTATTAAAAATATCATTTGATAGGATTGAAATAAATTCTATATAATCTATGCCTTTTAAATTTATATTTAAATTTAATTTTAAAAACATAACTATTTCAATACTATATTTCATAAGGCATTTTGATCTATGGGTGTGAAAACCTCATGTAAAGATGACAATTTCTTTAAGTATAAGGGGTTTACGCAGTGCATTATATTAGATATCATTTTTGGGATTCAACTGCGTTAAGTAAGTCATTCACGTATGACCATTTCCATGAGATGTAGTCGTAAGTGACTAATTTCTCATGATTTGAATAGTTCACTTAGCACTCATTGCATCGGGTGATGCTCACAGGGGTGAAGAAGTGGGATTGAAACTGTTGAAATAAATCACATAGCGTCAATCATCACTTCCGGGGCTTGCACCCGGTAACCAGGACTTCCCGGGAGGTCACCCATCCCAGATCTCCTCTGGCTCAAGCACGCTTAACTGTGGAGTTTTCCCCACAATCAAGCCCACTTAGCTTGCTACCCCATTTGCAAAACCTTAGCAAGTATTGTGCCTCATGAACCATTCAAGTAGAGATCCCTTCACTCTTTTTGAATTTAAGTATAGGGGGTTTACGCAGTGCATTATATTAGATATCATTTTTGGGATTCAAATGTGTTAAGTAAGTCATTCACGTATGACCATTTCCATGAGAGGTAGTCGTAAGTGACTAATTTCTCATGATTTGAATAGTTCACTTAGCACTCATTGCATCAGGTGATGCTCACAGGGGTGAAGAAGTGGGATTGAAATTGGTGAAATAAATCACATAGCGTCAATCATCACTTTCGGGGCTTGCACCCAGTAACCAGGACTTCCCGGGAGGTCACCCATCCCAGATCTCCTCTGGCTCAAGCGCGCTTAACTGTGGAGTTTTCCCCACAATCAAGCCCACTTAGCTTGCTACCCCATTTGCAAAACCTTAGCAAGTATTGTGCCTCATGAACCATTCAGGTAGAGATCCCTTCACCCCTGTGAGCATCACCCGATGCAATGAGTGCTAAGTGAACTATTCAAATCATGAGAAATTAGTCACTTACGACTACCTCTCATGGAAATGGTCATACGTGAATGACTTACTTAACGCAGTTGAATCCCAAAAATGATATCTAAGACAATTTCTTTTTTTGATTCACATATAATTGTTGGATATTTGATTGTACATGGAATCCATCACATATCAGACTGTTAGTCGGCGGGATAACCATTCGATATTTGACACAAGAACGATTGAAGAAATCATCAGACATATAACATTCTTGTCAGAAAATACTATTAACCCATCGAAAGTCTGACACTAAACTATCAGACATGTTATTCTATACCAACTGAATGACACGTTTGAGATCTAAAACTCCCATTGAACTAATTTAATATAACATTGATTATCCAACTCTAAAATGTTAGACGTGATTCTCCATACTGACAAAAGGAGGCATCATATAGATAGCACTCTCGTCACAAAATATTGTTCTACCATCGATTATCTGATGCCACACCATCAGACATTCCCGTCAGACTAGACTAACAAAATGTTGCATATCTGATGGAAAGGTGTTGCAATTTTTGGCGTCTAGTGCGAAGGAAGGAACCATGGGTCCCTTTAGATATTCAACACATGTGGGTGTATCCACCAAATTTTTTTTCCATCAGATATCTGATGGATGTGAGTGTCACAAAACCGACATCAAAGCGTTCAATTTTTAATGAAAATTTTGGGCATATTTGGTGTCGGATAATCAATGTCAATCCCATCAAATATATGACGATTAATAAATTGTTGACTATTCGACACAATGCCAATGATGGGTTTCTCAACTCCAATGTGTCAGTTAGCCAATGCCAATAAGTCACATATTTGATGAATAATTATCATATTTTCGCTCGATTTGTACTAGTGTGGAGTTCCCTTTAAGTCCTTTTCAGACTTTGTAAACATGAAAAAATAGATGAGTGAATTTTTTCCTTTCACACTCAAAAAAGTATTTGAAAGAATGTCTACCCAATATAAGTTTAACCATTTTCTAGAATAAATGGAAAAGTTATGAAAAAGGAACACTTTAGTCAACCATGACTAAAAACGGTTTCCATCATATTTTTTTACCCTTTTTCTGCCCGGGTAGACTAAATTTATGAAAAAGAACATTACAAAGTTTCTTTTTTATTTCTTTTTCAAACTCTTTGAACATGAAAAAGAAGTCGAGTTATCCATTCATTGAAATAGTGAAACATAAACAATGTAGGACTTATCCATCATGATGAGACTAAACCACTCCTTTCTAGGGTTCATTAAAAATACTCCAAAGGACTCATCCAAAGGATGAGATTATACTTCAAGCATATGTTATCCTCCTCAATCTTGTGTAAATTTTGACATCTAATATTTATGAATTATAAAATTATTGTAATTATTGTAAATACACAAATAAGAAGGTGAAGAGACACTAGAATATGAATTCCAAGAGTCTCCCTCTCAATGTATGTATCAATAATTTCTCTTAATGAAAATAATTCATTTGTGGAGTTACCCAAGCCTAGCCTGACATGGTATCAAAGCTACAGGCCCCAGTTTAGTGTTTTTTGTTTAGTAACTGCTATTATTTCCCTACTCTGTCACTAGTGTTACTTTGTCCCTTTGCATTTGAATAATGCCTTAGTTCTCTATTGAATTCCTGATGCATTGAATTGAGTGTGTTGGCTCATACTTTATGTGTTGTATATCTAATATTTGTGTTCTTAATACAAGTATAATGTTGAATATTTCGAGCATGTCCATATGTCATTCTTGGTGATTCAAACACTGGTTTAAATTGAATGTTAGTTGAGCAATGATCCATTTAAGTACTGGAGTATATATGTTCTTGTGTACACCTATGGTGAAGCTAAATTGTGAACAACTATTGAAGTAATTCATTGAGGCATTTATTAAAAAGGAGTATTGAAATAGTAGTATGCAATGTTGAATCTCTACATTCAAACCCTGCATTGAGGTATGGTATGTACATTGGTCGTTCCTACTCATAATTGTGAAAATTCCATAAACTGGAATCCCTACTGCAGCAACTGATTAAACTTCTCCTATTTGTTAATTACTTAAACAAATTATTTACTTCTTCCTACAACAAATATTGAAGCTAAGACATTGCAACCTCCACCAATTAAATTATATGTTAAAAAAGAACAAAACAATAGAGAAAATATACACACAAGTGACACAATTGTTTTTGGACAAATGTCCTCAGAAAAGCCCAATGTAGTAAAACTGGCGCAATAGATCTGAGGGTTTTTATTATTATGTAGTAGTTTTCTGAATAAAACTCTAGATGCCCTCCTGACAATCCAATTATAGAGAAATAAACTGGCAAATTTTTTTTGTGAGATTACCACTCTCTACCCTGCAAGTTTCGGGTGATCCGACAGCTAAACCAACGTGTCCCCAACTATTTCTACATTTCCCCTATGTGGGCTCTACTTGAGACTCTAAGGATCTGCGTCAACTCAACTAGGAATCAATTTTCATTATGGAGTAGTTTCCAGCCCTCTCGGCTCAGAAATGTTGGCTCCCTCAGCAAATTCAGACTTCTGGTTGGAGATATGCACTGTCTTTGCGTGAGATCTTCTGGCTCAATGTCAACCTATGTGTGAGCCCTTTTGGTTCAGTGTCAATGCCTCCTTGGTCGTGCGCTGCATCCTTATAGTGTCTCTCTGCCTCTCTTCTATGTATCCTGGGCTCTGGAGAAGATACTCCAACCCAACTATCCCTGTCCCTCACTGCACAAAATCACTATTGATATTCTCCCTTCAGCTGTTCTGCTTCAAAAAATTGAACTTCTAAACTCACTCTGTGTGTTTTTCCAAGTGACCCTCAGGCCTCCTTAAATAATCTCCTCATTGACATTCAACGGCCCAAATTAGAAGATAATCAATGGCTAAGATTATTTCTACTCGATCCTCATCTATCAACACCCCCTCTTAGCGAGGAATGTGCTCTAGCAATGTAACTTGCTGAAGCATCACTCTGTTTAGTAACATCTCCCTTTCCACTACTGATGTCTAACATGCTGTCCCCCAACCACTGCGTTGCTGCTACAACTATACTATTGTTAGCACTGCCACTGTCAACACTGCATCTGTACTACAACTCCCTCTGAATTTCTACATCTGTGCTGTCACTGGAACTGCCACTACCAACTACGTTTGCACTGCAAACTACTGCTACTACTACATCATCAATGGAAAAAAATCCAAAATTACTGAACTAACTATGTTCAGTATGATACCATGTGAATACTGGAGCCTGACTGTTGCTATTCTTTGCACTGACCCTCTGAATCTTTTGCGCTGTTGTTGACCTCTGCTCTATGACATCTACACTACTACCAACTTTGTTATGCGTTGTTTAGTCTTTGGTGCTCCTAGCCACTGCAACTGTCTCTCCGACACTCCTTGACACCATCCGACACTAGTCCATCCCGCTAACACAAAACTGGGCACCCGTAGCAAGGTATTGATCCAAGAGGTGCTCTCCTAAAGGATCCTGCCCATCTGTAGCTCTTTTGAAATACAACTCCAAATCATCCCACCTCCCTCTCGGAGATATCTATACTGCCATGGTGAAATCCTCCTCCTCAATCTTTGCAGGTGCAACCTTCATATCATGCTTCTCATCCTTGTTCATTTTCCCAAGAGGACACTGAGTAGCGTAGTGACCCATATCACCACACCTAAAGCACTTTATCTTCAATAGATCCTTCTTATGCCTCTGCTGCTCCTGCTGCTGCTTCGATGTGAGGGCTGCATTATCCTCCTCCTCCTTTGGATTCAACCCATTGTTGCTACTTCCATCAAGTTTGCATTTGACCAAGTCTCTCCTCAGCTCCTCTTGCTTGAGAGACGCTCACATCTCATCCCAATTCGATAAAGCCCCCCTACCCAGGATATTCTGGAAAAATACTTGCCACTCATATGAGACAAAATTGAGGGCCCATCTAACCAACTCTTATTCTTGAGGTGTAGACCCCATAGTAGATAATTCATCATGGGTTTCCTGAAGCTTCGTGAGGAATGATCCACATGCTCCCACTTCTGCATCTGAGCAGATCTTAGCTTCTGCTCTAAGTACATCTTCCGATACATCTTCCGCTACTCAGAAGATCCCTGATATAACATAGACAATGCATCCCACATCTCCTTAGTAGTCCCTCTGCTAGAAATGTGATAGACCACATGATCCTTCACTCCATCAAGGATCATTCTTTTCGCCTTCGTCATCTCAAGTCGATACTTCTCAGCGGATCTGGATCTATTGGTTCAACCACCACACTGTCGACATATGTCTTGAGGGCATGCTCATCTAGAAGGAATGGAATTCTAGCCTTCCAAATGAGATAGTTGGATGCTCCGCCCAACCTATCCTGATCCCTCAAGCCACTGGTTTCCATCTTTGCCACAAACGTCAAAAATCTCCTCTCTGGTTCTTAGTGCTGTTTCTCAGCCTATAAGAAAACAAACTTCTTGGCAAGAAGTCTTATTGAGGAAAAAATTCCCTTAACCATGCTTTACCTTCTCTTCTGATGTCTTTCTGCCCAAAAAAATGGCCTCTAGAAATGATTGCTTCCCACCAGCTTCTGCTCATGCTATGGCTTCAACGCTGCTCCCTCTGTGCCAATTTTTTTTTGAATTGGTAGTCCTTCCTCCCTATTGTCTCACTCAGAGAGAGACTGCCTTGAAAATCAGCCCCCTGTCTAGGACTATTTCCTCCTGCAACTGTTTCAATATCCCACTTCTGCTTAGCGCTGGGTTCTCTCGCACTATTCTTCTTACTTCACATGTTCTCTGATACATGTGAAAATTTCGTAAACTAGAATCCCTACTGCAACAGTTGATTAAACTTCTCCTATTTCTTACTTACAAAAACAAATTATTTACTGCTTCCTGCAACAAATATTGAAGCTAATACATTGCAACCTACACCAATTAAATTATATGCCAAAACAAGAACAAAAAAATAGAGAAAAGATACACATAAGTGACATAGTTGTTTTTGGAAAAATTCCCCCAGAAAAACCGAATGCGAGAAAATCAGTGTAGAATATCTAAGGGTTTTTATTATTATGTAGTAGTGGTGGCGATCCCGAGGAGGGACGCGTGGCTATTGACTGTTTAATTCTTCGGTTCCAAGTTAAGTTTGGTGGCAGGGCTTTTGGTGTGTGTCTTTATTGCAGTTTAATGTTTGCTGCCCGCCCTCTGTAGTGACCTCAGGCTTGTGACTAAGGATTATCACTTTCACCGAGGGGTTTTGGAGATCATTTCTCCCGTGTGATGGTTTTTCTCTATGGGTGCTCTGTATTCTTGCCTGGTATTTGTGATGGATGGTAAGTATTGTGCTCTGTTTGCTCTGTATGGTGGTTTGATATGCTTTGTTGGTTCTTTGTGGTTTATTAGTGCTATGCATCTGCTCGTTCTCCGTGGTCTGTCCCTGCTATGCCTCTGCTCATTCTCTGTAGCGACTCATTGCTCTGGTGTTTGGAGGGTTTCAGGTCCTCTTCCTCTCGCAAGTCTTTTTGTCTCTGTTATTTGCTTCGAGCTCATTTCCATTCGTTTTGTGGTGTTTTATTTGTTGATGTGGGGTCTGGTTATGGTTCATCTTAGGTCACTGCTTGGCTGCTGCATAGGACGACTTGGCGCCCTTAATTTCCGGTAAGCTCCTCCTTCCAGTTTCAATTTCACTCCCTATTTTTAAAGGTCCTAACACTCTAGCTCCTTGGTGAGCTCTGTTGTGGGTCTCAGCTCTCGTCCTTCATCTCGAAACGGTTCTTCTCCAGGCAAGGTCCTCGTTCTCCTTCAAGTTAGCTATTCATTGTTATCTTTTTTATTTCCGTGGCTCAATACTGACCACTGCCCTACTCGATGGTAGTGCACAGGCCCTTCTAGGGAAGCGCTGCTCCATAGCTTCATCCTGGGGACTATTCGCAGGCTTAGGGAAACACGGGTAGGGTCTTTTCGTAGCTATAACTATTTCTTTCTTGCTTTGTTGTGTGTCTATTTTTTCAACAGTTGTTCTATCACTTGCTCTTGTTGTGACTCGGCTATACCCTTGATGTTTTGGGTCCATTGTATCTGTATGTGATCTTGGAGGTGTTCATGTCCTCGTTAGAAGGTTTAGGCATAGCCTGTGGACTATAATGTGTTTTGTTTTGGAACCCTTCATGATTTTGTACAGTGAATTTTTATTGAACAAAAAAAAAATGAAAATTCCATGTACAGGAAATGTTTTTTTTTGTTTAAATGTAGAATGTGATAGTACCTAGGGTTTGTTTTTTTGAGAAATGAAATCTATGTGCTGGTGTACCTATGTTTGATTCTCGGTCTTGAAATGCTGCTTGTTACTGAATGCTTGTCAATGCTTGTTTGAATCTTTGCAAAGAAATGATTTCAAAGTCTTTCTTTCATTTTGATGCCTGAGACATCTATGCACAGAGAACATAATGAAATTTAATCTACTTTATTAAATGACAGATTTTGAATTTTTAGCTATCATAGAATTTCAAATAATTCTGGGTTACAGCTTCTGGGCTTTCTCTCCTCTCTAGATGGCAGCCCTTCCATCATCTCTGATTTTTCCTTTTCAATACTTTAACAACAGTTCCTTTATAGTTTGAGGAACTGTTCCTCAGTTACTTTTCAGTTACTAAATAGTTTCTTCAAACAAGTTCCTAACTAATCCTGTTTTGTCTAATTTAAAAAATAAAAATGGCTGATTCAACCTTAATTTAAAATGAAACAAAATGAAACTACATGAAACAGAAACTTGAAGTGTTTTCCTCTCTATTTTTCAAAATAAAACGAAAATAAGAAACATCTCCCAGATGTCGCCTCTTCACTCGGATGCTCCTGCATCAGGCTCCTGGGGTAAATTAAACTCATGGCTCCTATCCATGTTCTCTTCAATAGAGTACTCACCGCTTTGAATCTGGCCAACATCTAACCAAGAACTATATTCAATAGGATGACCCTTCCACATGACTAGGTACTGCAAATATTCCTTCCTTCGAGTCTGTTTGGCCACCTGGGTATCTAGGATTTGTTTGATCTCTAGAGGCTTTGTTGGGGTCTTTTGTTTAATCCATGAATCATTCTCTTTCTGGGCGTCCCGTGTTCATCTTTCTGATCTATCGTCTTCATCTGCCGCAGTGTAGGGGTACAGATTTGCCACATTGAAAATGGGTGAAATTCTACCTGGGGGTAACTGCAATTCGTAAGCATTCGCAGAAAATTTCCAAAGAATGTTGCAAGGCCCAATTTTTTTCCATTCCAACTTGTTGTATTCACCTTTAGGAAACCTTTTCTTGTGTAGGTGTGCTAATACCAAGTCTCCTACGTTGAATTGTACCTCTCGCCTTTTCAAATCTGGCTTCTGTTTGTATCTTTGGTTGCTGTCTTGTAATTTTAATTTCATCTGTTCATGAAGATCATTGATTGCCTTTGAGAAATCTTCCCCATCAACACTCATACACTCCAACTATCCTAAATCCCTTAACTCATGTACTCCACGTGGGTGCATTCTGTATAGGATTTGGAAAGGACTACTGCCTGTGCTTCGGCTAGGTGAATCGTTATTAGAAAATTCTGCTTGTGCAAGCACACGATCTCATTGTCAAGAATTTTCTCCAACCAAACTCCTCAATAAGTTTCCTAGACTTTGTTTCACCACTTCAGTTTAACCATTGGTCTGCAGGTTATAAGCTGAGCTGAAGTTTAGTTTGGTGTCTAATTTTTTCCATAGGGTTCGTCAAAAATGTCCTGTAAACTTAACGTCTCGATTCGAAACAATAGACTTCGACAAGCCATGTAATCTGACTATCTCGGTAAAGAACAAAGGTGCTACATGTGTGGTGTCATTGGTTTTCCTACATGGAATGAAATGTTCCATTTTGGTGAAATGATCCACCACCACCATGATGGAATCAAATCCCCATTGTGTCTTCGGCAGGCCTAAGACAAATTCTAAACTGATAGAGTCCCATGGTCTATTTGGAATAGGTAAGGGTGTATACAACCCTGTGTTCTGGCTATGTCCCTTTGCAAGCTGACACACTTTGCATCTAGTCACAAACCTCTGTACATCTCTGTACATCTTCGGCCAATAGTAAAAGTGACTCAACTGATCCAAGGTCTTGTCTATGCCAAAATGTCCGGCTAAACCTCCATTATGATTTTCCTGGATTAAGTTCTCTCTCATAGAACATTCCGGAATACACAACTGCCCTCCTTTGAACAACAACCCTTCCTGCATATTATAGTCTAGCCATGAACTATTATCTCTCAACAACGGATTTTGGCAAGCTTCATAAGCTTCCTTAAAATCTGCATCTGCCTCATACAAGTCCTTAAGATGTTCAAATCCTAATACTTGTATCGTACTTTCCTGTAGGATCAAATTCCTCCTGCTTAACGCATTTGCCACTTTGTTGGCTTGACCACTGATGTGTTTCAACACAAATGTAAAACTCTGCAAGTACTCCACCCACTTCGCATGTTTATGGTTCAGCTTATGCTACTGCATAATATACTGCAACACAGAATTGTCTGAGAACAAGACAAATTCATTGGGCAATAAGTAATGTCTCCAATGCTTCAATGCTTGAACCAGTACGTAAAATTCCTTGTCATAAGATGTGTACTTCTACCTACTTTCATTTAGTTTCTCAGTGAAATAGGCTACTGGCTTGTCCTCTTGATTGAGCACTACACCAATGGATATCCCACTGGCATCACAACGAACTCGAAAAAGTTTGTTAAAATCCAGTAACCTCAAAATCAATTTTTCAGTAATTTTCCTTTTGAGCAACTGAAAACTCTTCTCTGCCATTTCTGTCCAATGGAAAGGATGATTTGTCTTCTTAATGGTGTTTAGAATGGGTGCACAAATCCCATTGAAATTTTTAATAAATTTCTGATAAAAACTCGCCAATCCATGGAAACTCCGTACCTTAAACAAACTTTTGGGGGATGGCCAGCTAACTATGGCTATAACTTTTTCCGGATCCATTTTTAGTTCATTCTCAGAAATCACAAATCCCAAATAAATTAATTCTTTCTTGAAAAAAGAACATTTCTTCAAATTTATTAGTAATTTATTTTGCTGTAATTTTTTCCAATACATACCTCACATGTCGAAAATGTTCTTTCTTTGTCTTGCTAAATATAAGTATATCATCCAGATATACAATCACAAATTTTCCAATGAATTCCTTCAGCATCTCGTTCATCAACTGCATGAATGTTCTAGGGGCGTTACTCAATCCAAATGGCATAACTAGCCATTCGTACAAGCCTCCATTAGTCTTGAAAGCTGTCTTCCACTCGTAACCTTCTCAAATTCTGATTTGGTGGTAGCTGCTTTTCAGGTCTATCTTTGAAAAGTACGTTGCTCCACTCAAAAAATCCATCATATCATCCATTCAAGGTAAAGGGAACCTGTACCTGATAGTAATCTTGTTAATGGCCTAGGAATCCGTGCACATTTGCCACTCACCTCCTTTCTTGGGAGCTAAAATAGTCGGAACTGCACAAGGGCTTAAACTCTCCCGAATCAGTCCTTTATCCAACAACTCCTACACTTGCTTTTGGATTTCTTCATTATCCTTCAGACTCATCCGGTAGGCAGCTTTGTTTGGAAAACTGGCTCCTGGAATAAAATCAATATGTTGACTAATGCTTCACTTCAGTGGTAATTTGTCCGGTAGATCATCTACCACAATATCACTAAACTCTTGCAGCATGTTCTAGATTTCTTTAGGTAAGTCAGTGACTTTAGTATGGATCAATATTGGTTTTGGTCTTCGCACAACTACATACTTCACCTCATCATCCTCCATCTATCGCAAAAACTCTTTTCCACCTAACAATAGTGCTTTTGTTCCACTGGTTTTTGCAACATCCTCTTCCTTCATAGGCACTAGGGTATGCTTTATCCCATCCTTAACAAACTTGTAACAATTTTTTGCCCCGTCATGGATGACCTTCCTATCATACTACCATGGTTTGCCCAACAGAATATAGCACACGTCCATAGGCATGATATCGCAAGTCACATTGTCTTTGTACTTGCCAATATGAAACTCTACTTCACACTGCTCATTGACCAACAGTTTATGGCCTTTCTGCAACCATGACACCCTGTATGGAGTTGGGTGCTTCAACTTCTTCAAACCAAATTTTCCCACCATTTCAGTAGCTACTAGATTATCAGTACTTCCACTATCTATAATTAATTTGCAGCATTTCCCATGCGACTTGCATACAGTCTGGAACAATGCTTTCCTCTGTGTTTGATCAACTACTTCTTTAGCTAGTTTTAATAGTACCTTATTCAACACCAAGGCTTCCCTAGTCTCTGGCATATTTTCCACCTCCTGTGGTGGTGCCTCCGCTTCGTTAGGCTAAGCAACATATGCTCACCTCTGGCCAGTTTGTTCATTTTCAGGAAATTCAAAGGACTTGTGTCCCCACTTGTGACACTTGTAACACTGATAGGCATTTCATCTGCCTCTGCCATTACCTCTTCCTCGCTGGTATGACCTTCCTCCTTTGGTGTTACCTTCCCTTTCACTATGTCCAGAAGTCTTCGAACTACTACCCTCTTCATTACTATTGGCAGTCCTACCCCTACCAAAGGTCTGTCCCCGACCTCCACCAGAACCTCATCCTCTTCTGGCATTTTGTTTCTTAGCAATCTTTTCCTCCACCTTCAAAGTACTCTAATAAGCTTCCTCTATGGTCTTAGGGGAAAGAATATTAATTTCGTCTAGGATCTCCATTCGTAGACCATGCACAAACCTCGCTATTTTCTCAAGGGCATCTTCAACATAACTAGCTCTTAGGTTAACTTTATAAAATTCTTCAGTATATTCCTTCACATTCATCATTCTTTACTTCAAGTTCTGTACTTGTCTATAAAGGGCTATTTGACAATCTTTAGGCAGAAACTTGCTCTTCATACTAGCAACCATCCTGTCCCATTTTTTAATCAATGGTTTATTTAATCTCCTCTTTTCTGCCTGTACACTGTCCCACCATAGAGCTTCATGTCCCTTCAATTTGGTGACAACAAACCTGATTCTCTTGTCTTCGCTGATTTCTTCATACAAAAAATATTTATCTAGTTCACTTATCTAGTCTAACAATGCCTCTGTGGAAAAATTGCCATCATAATTAGAGAGCTCCTATCTTGGCTTGTTGCTAGCCAAAAAAATTGACCTCAATAGTTTAATTTTTAGTCCTTTGTCATCTAACCCATCCGTCGTGGCTACGTTTTCCTCCTCACTGTCATCCCCACCTTCTGGATCTCTACGCCTTCCTACTTCCACTGCTGCTAAATGTGCAGTTAAATTCCTAATTTCTTCTCATAGCCCTTCATCTGCTACTCCTTTGATGCCTCTTCCTCGACCCCTTCTTCCTACCTCCATTTTTTACTAAGAGAAAAGGACAACTTGGCTCTGATACCAAAAATTGGTGGCAATCCTGGGGAGGGACGCGTGGTTATTGACCGTTTAATTCTTCAGTTCCAAGTTAAGTTTGGTGGCAGGGTTTTTGATGTGTGTCTTTATTGCGGTTTAATGTTTGTTGCCCACCCATTATACTGACCTCGGGCTTGCGACTAAGGGTTATCACTTTCACCGAGGGGTTTTGGAGGTCATTTCTCCTGTGCGATGGTTTTTCTCTACAGGTGCTCTGTATTCTCACCTAGTATTTACAATGGATGGTAAGTGTTGTGCCATGTTTGCTCCATATGGCGGTTTAATGTGCTTTTTTGGTTATTTGTGGTTCATTGGTGCTATGCCTCTACTCGTTCTCTGTGGTCTGTCACTGCTATGCCTCTGCTCATTCTCTTTAGCTACTCATTTTGGTGTATGGAGGGTTTCAGATCCTCTTCCTCTTGCAAGTATATCTGTCTCTGTTATTTGCTTCGAGCTCATTTTTGTTCATTTTTTTGTGTTTTTTTTGTTGATGTGGGGTCTAGTTATGGTCCGGCTCTGCAATTCTTAGGTCCCTGCCTGGCTGCTGCACAGGATGACCTGACGCCCTCAATTTCAGGTAAGCTCCTCCTTCTGGTTTCGATTTCACTCTCTGTTTTTAAAGGTCCTAATGCTCTGGCTCCTTAGTGAGCATGCAAAGCATGTTCATGGCTCATTCACTGGTGGAAACCCTCTGTTGTGGGTCTTGGATCTCGTCCTTCGTCTCGAAACAATTCTTCTCTAGGTAAGGTCCTCGTTCTCCTTCCAGTTAGCTATTCACTATTATCTTTTTTATTTTCATGGCTCAATACTGACTGCTGCCCTACTCGGTGGTGGTGTACAGGCCCTTCTAGGGAAGCGCTACTCCACAGCTTCGTCCTGGGGACTATTCGTAGGCTTAGGGAAACTCGGGGTGGGGTCTTTATGTAGCTATAGCGGTTTCTTGCTTGCTTTGTTGTGTGTCTATTCTTGCAGCAGTTGTTATGTCTCTTGCTCTTGTTGTGACTCGGATATACACTTGATGTTTTGGGTCCTTTGTATCTGTATGTGATCTTTGAGGTGTTCATGCCCTTGCTAGAAGGTTTAGGCATAGCCTGTGAACTATAATGTGTTTTGGCTGGGAACCCTTCACAATTTTGTACAGTGAATTTTTATTGAACGAAAAAAATGAAAATGCCATGTACAGGAAATGTTTTTTTTGTTTAAATGAAGAATGTAATAGTACTTGGGTTTTTTTTGTTGAGAAACAAAATCTATGTGCTGGTGTACCTCTATTTGATTCTCGGTCTTGAAATGTTGCTTGTTTCTGAATGCTTTTCGATGCTTGTTTGAATCTAGAAATGGTTTCACTGTCTTGCTTTCATTTTGATGCCTGAGACATCTATGCATAGAGAATGTAATGAAATTTAATCTGCTTTACTAAATGACAGGTTTTTAATTGTTAGCTATCATAGAAGTTCAAAGAATTTTGGGTTACAACTTCTGGGATCTCTCTCCTCTCTAGATGGTAGCCCTTCCATCATCTCTGATTTTTCCTTTTCAATACATTATCAACAGTTCCTTTACAGTTTGAGGAACTGTTCCTCAGTTACTTTTCAGTTACTAAACAGTTTCTTCAAACAAGTTCCTAACTAATACTATTTTGTCTAATTTAAAAACTAACAATCGTTGATTCAACCTTAATTTAAAATGACACAAAATGAAACTAAATGAATCTAAATGAAACATAAACTTGAAGTGTTTTCCTTTCTATCTGTCAAAATAAAATGAAAATAAAAAACATCTCCCAGCTGTCGCCTCTTCACTCGGATGGTCCTGCATCAAGTAGTTTTCTGAATGCAACTTTGAATGCCCTCCCGACAATCCATTTACAGAGAAATAAATTGACAAAAGAAATCTTTGATATTGCCTCACTCTACCCGGCAAGTTCCGGCTGATCCAATAACTAAAACAACGTGTCCCCAACTATTCCTTTTTTGGCCCTGCATCAGCCTCTAAGGCTCTGCGTCAGCTCAACTAGGAATCAATTTTCCTTCTAGAGCAGTTTGCATCCCTCCCCAATCAGAAATGTCAGCTCCCTCAACAAATTCAGGCTTCTGCTTGGAGATCTACGCTGTCTTTGCACGAGCCTTTCTAGCTCAGTGTCAACCCCTCCTGGGTCCCGGCTGCCTCCTTTTGGTTTCTCTCTACCTCTCTGCTACATATCCTGGGCTTTGCATAAGATACTCCAACCCAACTATCCCTGCCCCTCACTGCACAAGCTCACTATCGATATTCCCCTTGCAGTTGTTGTGCTTCAAAAAATCATACTTTTGAACTCACTCTATGTGTTTCTCCAAATGACCCTCAAGCCTCCTTAAATAATCTCCTCGTTGACATTCAATGGCCCATATTAGAAGTTAATCGATGACTAATATCATTTCTTCTTGATCCTCATTTTCTTCTAGAAGTTACACCCATAGTTTCTATTAATACCCTTTAATCATTTTATTTTCCTAAGTTTAGACTTAGGGTCCCATTAAAAATAATTAATTATTTTAATAAAACTATTTCTGGGTGGAATTTTCCAAAACGCTTTCTAGGTTCTTTGGAATACATGTGCCCAAGCCTCCCTGCAAAATTTAAGACTTAGATCACACCTGATGCTACCAAAAATCAACAATAGTTCACATACGTTGGAATGGTGAACTGTCCTAGCCACTCTTGAAATTTGTGTGTTAGTGTGTTGTTAAAAAATTGGTAAGTGAGTTGCATTGAAAGGACATAATAAAGGAGTCGTGACATATATATTATATTTGGTGTGTAACTCTTACAAAATCGATTTGTGATATGTCATATTGATAAAACATATGGTTCATTGAAGCATCGATTCTTATATGTGCATTGATTTTTTTAAGGCCATATGGTATATGATATGCAATGGTCAATTTATATGCAATACGTTATATGAGTGTTGAGGCATGCTTTAGTTTTATGCTAGTTGGAAATATTACATGTTATGGGCATTGTTTTATATAGGAGGTATATATATGTGTTAGTATATTCATATATGTAGATGGATGTATTGTGATGAGTGAATCCTTTTATATATGTGCCTTGAACTATGTGTTGCTATGCATTGAAGCCTTATTCCACCATTGATTTTTAGTTATTGTAATTTACTTTTAATGATATTTTGGAGACAAGTTGTATGGCGGTCTACTATTTGTACGAGAAATATATTAAATCTTTGACTATTTAGAGCACAATTTAGAGTTTCGTAATGAATTATATCTTATCCATAGTTGTAGTAGTTCTCTCTAGAAAAGCGAGCTACCATGAATGGTCAAGGAAGATAAATCATACCATCATTTTTAGTGAATTATGGAAAGGCGTTTTGAAGGAGAAGGTGGCAATCCTCCTGAAAATCCCACTTCAAATAAAGGATTTCCATATAGCAAAACAAGAAAAAAAAAGGCCTATGCCTTGATTGTAGAGTCAACCAATGAAGAGGTGAGTCATCATATTACACCATTTACAAATGATTTTGAAGCTTTAAAGAAGTTGGAATAATTATATGACTCACAATTTTAGGTTTAAGTAGTCTAATTAATGATCAAGCTATTCAATATTGAATTGAAAGACGATCCCCTTGCCCTAGCCTCTAAAATAAGAGCCATTATGCATGATATAGAAGTTACCAATGTTAAAATATATGTTCCTCTCACAAGTTTCGTCAAGGCACTATATCCAACTTGTTCTCATTATCTTGAGTCATCACAAACCAGTGGAAAACTTAAGAAAATTTCCTTTGACTCTCTTGTGGAGAAGTTTGCTGAAAGAGATAGATTTTGGGAAGAAGAACACAACTGCTCAGTCTTCTGAAGAAGCAATGTGCCTTGCACACAAAGATAATAATTAGGGACATGGTTATTCTAGAGAAAGAGGTGGTAGAAAAGGACATGGAAGGCAAAATAATAGAGGTAGGGGGGCAGGCATTACCAAGGAGGAAGACCTTATTTTCATTGTGTACAGTGCAACAAAAATGGACATGATGCTTCCACATGTCAGTTTTCTTGGGACAAAATCAGACAAGAAAGGAATGAAGAGAAAGGAAAACCATGAGATCAAGGGGAAGTTAAAGCACCTGAATCCACTTATAATAATTTGGCAAATTTCAATATTGGAGTAACTAAATACTTGTTTAATGTTTCACTTTCTTCATGGAAAGATGCATGGTTGTTTGATTCAGGAGCAAATTTCCACATGGAATTTCGAAGATATTTATTTGAATATTTAAGTTACAATGTTGATGGTGTAGTCTACTTTTTAGACTAGTCAAAACTCAAGCCATTCAGGCTTGGTACCATCAAGCTCAATCTACCTGGTCTTCTTGACTTTCTTCTGCATGATATTCTCTACCTACTAAAGTTGTGGGGAAACTTGCAATCATTGGTTCACATCTTCCAACAAGGACACTCCATTCACATGTTTGATGGAAAGGTTGAGGTGATAAAAGCTCTAGAAAACTCGCTTGTCATGACTGGGACAAAAGAAGAAAGACTCTTGAAGCTGCAAGGAATCTCTACTCATGCACAAAACTTTGCATACATTTCTCAATTTGATGAAGGTACACAACCATCTAGTCTCTTATGGCATGGTAGTTTTGGACATTTGAAGTATTATAAGATTCATATATTGAAAAGAAATGGCGTTACTAGTTTTCCAACCATTCCCAGGAAACTTAAGCAATGTGATGCTTGTATCTTAGGAAAACACAAAAAACAATCTTTTAATGATTCTCATTCTAGAGAAATAGAAAGCTTGAACTAATTCATTCTGATTTGTATGGTCCTATGCTTGTTCCTTCTGCAAATGGAAATAAATACATGATGACTTTTATTGATGATTACACTAGAATGTGTTGCGTATATCTATTAAAGAATGACTGCGAGGCTTTTAAAACTTTCAAAAACTTTCATGCATGGATTGAAAATGATACAAAATCTCATATTGGATCTATTTGTACTGATAATAGAAAAAAATATACTTCAAATCATTTTGAAAAACATATTCGCCAACATGGGATCAAACATCAAGCAACAATGCCTTATAATCCTCAACATAATAGTATCGCTAAAAGAATGAACATGGCAATCTTAAATATGGCACATTCAATGATGCTTTTCAAAAATGTTAAGCTAATGTTTTGGGCTAATGCAATTTTATGTGCAATGTATATTAAGAAATTTTTTCCATCTCATGGTCTCAAAAATAATATTCCCTATGAAATGTGGTATGGCCACATTCCTTCATTGAAGCATCTCAGGGTTTTTGGTTCCACAATGAAACTTGTATTTCATCCATAAAGAAATAATTGACGAAAGGTTTTGAAATGATAGATTTGGGATATGTTCACTACTATATAGGTATTGAAGTAACCCAACATCCAAAGTTTATATTCCTCTCTCAAAAGAGATATATTGGATATTTGTTGAAATTTTTTGCCATGGATGAGTGTAATAATCCTCTGACAACTCCAATGAAATAAAATATAAAGCTCACATCCATAGAAGGAAATGAATTTGAGGATGCAACAAAGTACATACAACTCATAGGAAGTCTCAACTACCTGACTACTACCATATCGTACATTTCATTTGTTGATGGAATCCTCTCCAATTTTATAAAAAATCATTGTGAGGGTCATTTGTCTACTACAGAAATAGTTCTAAGGTACTCGAAGGGAACTCAAGACTTTGGTCTCAAGTATACACAGATGGATGACTTCAGCTTGACTTGATACTCTGATTCATATTTGGAGGGAGATAAGGAAAATGGAGTATCTAATTCAAGTTATGATATGGGTGTTGGATCATGAGTTGTCTCTTGGAGGTCACACAAAGGTAGAATATGTGGCAGTTGGATAAGAAATAAAAGAAATTGTGTGGCTCAGGAAAATTCTTGAATATTTGCAGGAGAAACAAGTGCATTATACTACTATTTTGATTGACAATACTTCTACAATTAATTTGGCCAAGAACCCAAAGTTCCATGATTGAACCAAGCATATCATTACAGAGTATCCTCTAATTTGACAGCATCTTTAGGCCAAGACTATTCACCTGTGCCATTTGTCCACAAATGAGAAGATTTCATACATCTTCACCAAAATGCTTGGAAAAGAAAAGTTTGAAAGTTTCAGAATGATGCTTGGACTCACCAACATCTCTTTAGATTGAAGGAGGAATGTTAACACCTAATATTTAGGGATTTGGAAATTGTTGTAAATACACAAATGAGAAGGTGAAGAGACACTGGAATATGAATTCCAAGGGTCTCCCTCTCAATGTATATATCAATAATTTCTCTTAATGAAAATAATTCATTTGTGGAGTTGCCCAAGCTTAGCCTGAAAATAAAAATAAAGATGTACTTTCTAGAATTGGTTAGGGAAATTGGGAAATATGTATATAAATTTTGTATTTCAAAATGCACCAAGTCACTCTTGAACATGAAACTCCATCTCTATTTGTATTTAGGTTTGGAAATCCACTTGTCTCTCAATTATGGCTCATTGAAATTATTCATATGAGTCTCTTCTCCCATTTTGAGTCAAGTGATTCCAAGACATTGTCATGTCGTTAATATGTTAAAGAGAATTTCAACCTCAGTAAAACAATTTTACAGTCCTTAAAGCCTTCTATCATGTCGACCATCCTTCAGTCAGCCCCGAGTTACTCCTATTTTGTTCTACTTCAAATCTTGACACTTGTTTCGTGTCGCTGATGGGGGACACATCAAGGCCCTCCTATGACGAATCACTTCCTATCAACTTTATAAAATTATCTGGGAAGTTAATTTAGAAACCCCTTTCAGTAGCTCAAAACTTTCATACATCAATGGTAGGTCTCCCTGCTTTAGACGATAGGTTTACATCATTAACCTTCGATAGAATGATGCTATGGGTGTTTGACTAAATAGTTGAATTATTCACATCCAATGGAATCTATTAGAGTACCTTAAGGGCCACTGTCATTATTAGTGGTTCCTCCCACATCTATTAAAAATTATCATGATTGACCAGTAATGAGATGGTTTCTTCCATGTTTGACCTTAAGACATTTATTCACATGGTTAGATTCATACTATAGGTTGATAAAGATGAAGACCTTGGATGTTGTATGATATATCCAAGCTATGAGGAGTTTTGAGTGTTCATGATTGTAACATAGATACATGATGTATGTCTGGTGGCCATGACTTTGATTTATTGACATGAATATTTGTACATTTCCATACTTATGCTTAGAGTTACTTGTATTATGAGTATGGGAATTCCTACCTCATAGATGATCATATGATGATATTATATTTTAATATCTTAATTGTTTACTTGCAGGTCTCCAATGAGTTCTCTCTTGATTTGAACCTTCACATGATAAAGAACTCCAACCATTACACCTTTTTTGAATTTGTACTTTAGGGGAAAATTTGTTACACATCCAAGAAAATGATGCCAAATCTATATCTTTTCCATCCAAATAAATATCCTCATCATTCCCTGAGAAAGATGGAAGAAAAATCTCTCCATGAAGTATAAGAATCATGGATTACATCCCTTAAAAATCCTATTTTTGGAGAATATCATAGGTGCTAGTATTACAACCTATGAAATTTCACCTTGCATAATAAATGTGTTGTGACATCATTGTAACTCACCTTCATAAATAGTGTGATGGTCTTCTTACATGGGTTAAAAAATAAAAAGGGTTATGAAGCTTCCATTCTAGAAGCCTCATGAAGGTATCTTTCCAAGCGGTGACGATATGGGCTAAAACTCCTACAATAATGGATCTCATCCCTACCATAGTGGACCATTCCCTCCATTATGGATCTAAATCATACCTAAGTTGCTCTCAAACTTCCATTCTTGGCCTACAAATAAAATTCACTCAAAGGAAAATGCTTTGGTTTTTTTACTCTTGAAACTATACTTCTATTCTGTTGAAGTATCCATTGTAGGGTTTTGAATGAAAGGTTGGAATTGAGGACTATTGGGAGGAATATATCAACATCAAGGATTTGGTTATATCTATCTCCTTTTCCTTATTAATTCAAATGCATATTTATTTCCCACATTCATTTTTATGGTGATTGTTAAGAGATTCCTTAATCACTTGTATATATTATGTTAAATCACTTATGTATCACATGCTTTGATAATAAGTATGTTTATATCTTTGCAAATATTTTCTTGGATCATTGAGAATGATATTGAAAGATATATCAAACAATAATAAGGACAAGCATTTTTAAAAAGGTATGAACCATTCATGCAATCCTACGTCTATGATTTAATGGTAATCTAGGTAATGTCTCTATGTATTCATTTTTTTTGTTCTAGTGTTTGGTTTCTAAACCTACGGAGATTTCTCTTATTTGTAAGAGCAATTTGTCCTTGAAACATGTAGATATATTGCTCCATGTATAATTTTCATACAAATCCATCATTAAGTCCATCTCACTGAGTAGTTTCACCACCAGGGGAAGCACTCAATGGTGGAGATACTACTCTCTTTTTGTATATGTCATAACAAGATCTCCCCTCTCACTCACCTCCTATTGAGTGTGGGAACTACCATCAAGGTAGTATTATATCGATAAGAATATTATTTACCACCACACCTCCATCATCATCACAGTCCCATATGATCAGACATCCATTATCATCACACTCCCATATCATCACACCTCCAATAAGGAAGGTGTTATTGTTCAGATGGTATATAAGTGACTAGATAGCACTTTAGAGGTGGTAATAGTCAAACTATATGCAATGAGTGGTTTCTTAGCTTTGAGCCATCACTCAGTGAAATATGTGCCTCTTGATTTGACCAAGGAATCCATTTAGCTGTTAGTATACTCGCTAATGCAATGTTCAAAATTTTCTTGTCATAAACATAATATAAACATGAACACATAAATTTTATAAGAAGATGATCATAATAGTAATTAACAGTGGGAGTTCATTCTTGGATACTTTCTTGATAGATCCCTTACATGACAGGGGATCTTATTGGATGACCTCATCATGTAATCCCAAATATACCATTCACATCATCATTGGATTTTTAAAAACATTTATTAATCATTCTTCTATTGGGACGACTATAAAAAATGGCTTGTTAAATGGAATGCCATCATATACATTAATTTCATCATTAACATATTCATGAAATATAACATAGACATATGCTAGAAATATTGAGGTTAGGGAAACTTCCTTCTTATGCTATTTTCATAGTTATCGTGCCACTGTCTATTTTGTACATGTGAACCCAACTAGGTCCACTTAGTTTCTCTGTCACCTTCTTCTACCTTCCATTGTCATTCTTTTGATGTAAAGGGTTTAATCAGGGTCTTGCACTTCCAGTTGGGTTTTATTTAGCTCGTCTCCATGAACCCATTTTCTTTTATTTCCTATACCCAAAAAACCAACCAAGGAAAAAGAATAAAGAAGGCAAGAAGAAAGAATGAAAAACAAATAAATCCACAATATAAACACATGACAACAACAAAATGAAGAATAATCATGCTCGATGTCGACAAATCAAAAGCAACAAGAAAAAATTGTGGTCAATAATAACAACAAATACGTGCAAACCAACACATTCTACATCATCCATTAGTTCTCAACAAACTCAATGCTTTTATTTCCAGTGTTCAATGTGTCCATCGCCAACATATGCACAAAATTTTAATCAAATTATTTCTTAAGGTTTATAGCAACCTCAAATTTCAACACCCCTCTAAATAGTTCTAGAAGGTACTTTTCGGCAATTTAAGAGAACTTTAGGGAATTCTCCCTTAGTTATTTTTCCATTATAGGTTTCTGGTTCATATTCTTGGAATTGGCATGAATTTTCTTCCATTGTTCGCCGTCTACACAATTTCTTCTTAGATGTTCCTCTCCATAGTTCCAACACGAAACTAGATTTATTTCCTTTGCAACCTTTTGAGGTTTCTTTCTAGCCTTGCCAACATGACAATATTGTATATAAATAGGTTGACACATATGATAACATCATTTCATGTATGATATATTCTATAGTGACATTGCATTCAAGCATGCTTTCTCTTCTTATCTTCTAATAGGCCTTTTTTTTTTCCTTGTAACTATTCAACTCAACTTTCAACTTCCTAATGGTTTATATTCCACCAGGGGAAATTTTCCTTTCATACTCATGGTGGAATTGGTCCATCTTGTGATGTACCGTGTTTTATTCCATTTTGTAATTGTGTCTCCTTATGTGTTGTCATACACCCATGATTGTTAGTTATATCAAGCATAAACATATTGATTTGTTATCTTGTCATGCTAATACTATGCATGTTGGTATGAAGCATGTTGTTTGTTTCTATTCACATATCTAAAACCCACGTTAGTCACATATATCAAGAAATAAGAAGGAAATATCAACATGTTTATAACCATAGCATTATTAGTCTTGGAATCAACATTTTACCAAAAATAACATCCATGACATATGGAAGTTTAAATCTTAGCATTCACATACATATATAACAAACATTTTATCATAATAAATTTTAATCATCTATATGCAACCCTATAAAGGTCAAGTATTAAACCATGCTCTAAGCTCACATTCCATCTATTATTGATCCTTTCTAGTCCAAGTATTGAACAATGTTATGATACCACTTTATGGTAGACCCTCCCAACCCCTTGGGTAATTCTGAAGATGTGGAAGGTGTTACATCAAAATTAACTAGATCTTGAAGGTCTATCATGATAATGTGGTCACAAAAATCCTTTTTTTCCAAATTCCTTGAAACTAAAAATAAATGGCACCATTGTGTTTGGCTCATCGAGATTTTTTTTGTGATATAATTTTTATTTGAATTTGACCTCTAGATGAAAAGTTATGCCCATTTAAATATTTTGTCATTAACCTTCCCAAATCAGTAGGAATGGACACATTGCAATGCTAAATGGCATACATGGTTCTACCATGTACTGAATGTATATTGTGGCTTCTACCCCATCATTTCACCATAGCACCACCATGCCATTATACAATTCATTCAAATAATTCCCTGTTCAACCTCTATGGTGCAACAATGAATTTCTTGTTATATGTGAGAGAAATTTCTATCTAGCGCTTTTCGTTAACTGTGCCCAATACCAATGCGGCATTATGCGAAGGAAAGAAGTGAACTCCTTTCCGAATTGGCCCAACAAGATGGATATTTTAATGTTAATCTCCATAAAAGTTGTTGGCATTATGATGCATGTGTTGTACTTGATGGCAACCCCCCTCATAGAAGACCATCTCACTTATATACATTCAGAAGAGATATCAGATGTAACATAATACATAGATGCAGGACAGCTCAAAGGAATCAAATGGCAAGTTCTTAGTAAGCTTTGCGATCAAGTCCAAAGGGGGAGATTGTTGGCATTATGGCTAAAGTATTGTCCTTGATGGCAACCCATTCAGATGGTAGTTCACTATTCTTCAAGTCAGCAGCAAAAGTTGATGATCAGCTCTCATTTTATTGAAAAATTATGAAGGACGCAAGAAGCCAGTTCAGAAGGTGCGTACCCGCAGGTACACCATGCAGAAACTGCGTCCAGGGACGCAGGCCAGCCGTTCAGGGGGTGCGTCCACCCAGTGCACACATTTCAAGGCAGAGAAAGGCATGTGGGGGTTTCTTGTGTGGTATCTAGCCGACGGTTTTGTGTTTCTATGGTGTCGGCTCGTGGTATTGTTCCTTGATTTGAGGAGGAGATTGCCTATATAAAGCAAAGGAGATCATTTGGTTTATGTATGTCTTTGGTTGAATATCTTATTGGGTGTGATCTGGTCTAGATATAAAGAAGGCGAATCTACTGATGGATCGAGATCTCTTGGCGCATGTTCAGATCTATGGATCTGATTGTCTGGGTTACTTCTGAAGTCTTGAAATTATCTATGCCCGGAGGGACGCATGTGCAGTAAGGGTTCAGGTGCGTCCGGGACGCAGGAGCGAAGCGTTTCAGGTGCGCCGGGACGCAGGCGCTGAAGGGTTCAGGTGCGCCGGGACGCAGGCAGTTCAATAGACTCAGAGCGAGGGACGCAGGCTAGCAGTTGAGCAGGATGCGTCCGGGACGCAGGCTAGCAGTTGAGCAGGGTGCGTCCAGGGACTCAGGCCAGCAGTTGAGCAGGGTGAGTCCGGGACTCAGGCTAGCAGTTGAGCAGGGTGAGTCCGGACTCAGGCTAGCAGTTGAGCAGGGTGCTTCCTTCTCTTAAAATCTTTGTTTATCATTAAGGTGTTCTGGGTTTGGTCCTATTATTATTGATCTGGTTACTACAGTTGATTGGGTGATTCTCTTACACTTGATGATTAATTGATGCTTATGGATCCAGTTTGAAAATTAATGAAAAGTGGTCCTTGTATGAAAATTGGATGAAATATGGCCTTTCAGATTATGGGTTGTGCTTCAGTGTATCCAGTATGAAAATAGATGAAACGTGGTACTTGGAGCAGAGAAGATTGTAGGCCAGCGCCTACGTACTAGTACCTAAGCTAGTACAAGAGCTAAAGGAAATCTTTGGAGCATTGTAGCAGGTAGTAGCCTGCGTACTAGTAAATGGATCGGCTAGTACAAGAGCAAAGGGGGTTGTAGCTCCCGTACTGGTATGAGGCTGCACCAGTACAAATATTGTAAAAGGATTTTCTTATTAAGAAGAAGATTGAGATGACTTGCAGCAGGTGGTTTTCTCCCGCATTGGGTTTCCACCTTATATCATTGTGTTCATGTGTGTGCCTTATGTGTGATGATCTACTTTATGTTACTGCATCTATTAACTGATAATATGGTTGATAATGTCCTAATGCACTCATTGAAGATCGATTAACTTAATCTTAAGAAGTTATGGAAGTAGCATATATGAATCTGATTATGGAATTGAAAAAGTTTTATTAATGTGATAATACTGATTCACCCCCCCCTCTCAGTATTATTTCCAACAAAAGTTTCTCATAAAGCATTTTCCATTAGGCACTAGAAAAAAGGTGTGAATGGGAACCTTGTAGCCTTTTGAGGTTTGTTTATAGCCTTTCCAACATGAAATTCTTGTATATATAGAGAGGTTGACACATATTGTAATATTATTGCATGTATGATATATTCTGTAGCAACATTGTGTTCAATCTTGCTTTCTCTTCTAATCTTCTAATGTGCCTTTTATTTTTTGCCTTGCAACTCCTCAACTCAACTTTCAACTTCCTAATGGTTTTTTTTTTTTTTTTTCATCAAGGGACCTTTTCCTCTCTTACTCATCCTGGAATCGGTCCATGCTATGATGTACCATGTTTTTGTTCATCCCTATATTCCTTGTTGTAATTGTGTCTCCTTATGTGTTGTCATACACACATAATTGCTATTTATATCAACTATAAACATATTGACTTGTTACCTTGTCATGCTAATACTATGCATGTTGGTATGACGCAGGTTGTCTTCTTGTATTCACATATCTAAAACCCACATTAGTCACATATATCAAGAAATAAGGACATATCAACATGTTTATAACCATATCAATACTAGTCTTGGAATCAAAATTTTACTAAAATTAGCATCCATGACATATGCAAGTTTAAAGCTTAGCATATACATACATATATAAAACATTTTATCATAATAAATTTTAATCATCTATATGCAATCCTATTAAGATCAAGTATTAAACCATGCTCTTAGCTCCCATTCCATCTATTATCGATCCCTTATAGTCCAAGTGTTGAACCATGTTATGATACCACTTTATGATAGATCCTCCAAACCCCTTAGGTAATTCTTGGGTTGCTTAAGGTGTTACATTAAAATTAACAAGATATTCAAGGTTTATTATGAAGATGGAGTCACAAAATACCTCCTTTTCAAACTTCCTTAAAACTAAAAAAATGGCACCATTGTGTTCTGCTCATTGAGAGCTTTCTGGTGATATAATTTTTATCTAAATTTGAAAATTATGCCCATTTAAAGATTTACTCATTAACTTTGAAAAATAAACAAGAATGGACACATGGCATTACTAAATGTCATACATGGACTTTCCATGTACTAAATGTCCAGCGTGGTTTCCACTACATCTTCGCACCATAGCACCACCATGCCACTGCACTATTCATTTGAAAAATCCCCTGTTCAACATCCTGGTGCAACATTGAATTTCCTATTCTATGTTAGAGAAATTTCTATCTAGTGCTATATGTTAACTATACCCAATGCCAATGTGCCATTGTTCCAAGGAGAGAGGTGAACTCCTTTCTAAATTGGTCCAGCAGGATGGATATTTTAATGTTAATCTTCAAAAATGTTTCTCATCTAGTGCTGTCTCTCAGGTGCTAGACAGACGACGCGAATGGGGACTTTCCCATTTCCCAACACAAAAATTTAATGTTGCACCTTTTGTCTTTGAGATGATGTTTCATGCCCCATGGTGCCACCTGAAGGTCACATCATCTTGTGTTAAATTTCATATCTTCCTTTCTCACTGACGTTAGGGTGATGACACCTCGCCACATGACATCTTATGAGTGTGCCATGTGTCATCCAAAAATGGACTCTTTGGCCATCCAACTAGTACAATTAAACCTACCATGTGTCATTACATAAAGGCACCACGTAAGTAATATATCCTCATCACCATCCTTGTGGAATCTATGTAGCCTTGCCCAACCTACGTGGCTCTTGCCACCTTAGGCTACACTAGAGGGTACCATAGGACCAAGATCATTCATTTTTTGCAGTGAAAACATGTTATATATGGTTTTAAGGAAAATATGAGTTGCATGATAAATCACGCTATGACAACTAATGAATCCCAGGACTCATGTATTTTCACCCCCTCACAACATATCCATGACTTGCCCACATTTGGGCTCTCCAGTATTTTGTCTCGACCTACAATCATGGATGTTACACTCCCATATTCATCCAATTATTGTGAGTTGATTTGGTCTCGTGCTAAGCTTTTTCCAAAGGGCCCCAACCCAAAATTTCATTCAAAATTTGGCTTGTGATTGCATATATAGCTCCTTTCCTTTAGGTTCCCAAAATGGACCTACCCCAGATATTACTTGTCCTGCCATTTTTCGAGATTTATCTATATCCATTTGAATCTGGTACTTTTGTGAATATGCAAAAGGGAAATCATGTCAAGACTCCCAGATAGATCTACTCAACCCAAATTGTATCTGACCCTAATATGAGACTGCAACATTGATAACATATCCAAATTTGGATACTACTAGATTCTCTACAATTCTTCAAACTTAAATTTTTTTAAGGATTCCGGGGACTTAACCCAATCTTCGATTGATACACAATGTTTCTAAGAATGTTGATTTCGATGGGAATGAAACTTTCATTCCAACATAACATTTCAAGCATTGATTCCATCTAGAGATACAATAAATAAGTTCAACAACATGCCTACTATTAGGCTTCAACTCTTAGCTAAAGCATAGTTAATAGTGCTCTATAACTTCAACACACAACATCACAACAACCCTATGATGGGTCCCAATCAGAATATATCATATCTATTGATATAGCAGAGCATGCACATCATTAGTCATAGAACATCATCGCTCTTAGGCAAAAACATCCATAAAAGGCACATCATGCCAAACACAATATTTGATGCACTGTAATGATTCTCTGAGCATATTAAACATTTATACAAGATCACGTAATAGCTTGGTAGTTCATGAACACATATCAATATACACAGACTCTATAATCCTTTCAACCATGGAAACACTCACATGCAATATTTCATGAGGAAGCTCTCATAACATGCTTCCTCTAGTGGCTCAAGACATTTAAACATTATTCATTTGCATACATATACCAAATTCTCTTATTGATGATAGATAACAATGAAATTTGTTGAACCCTGAATAGGATACAACACATGGATAAGCTTCATAACTTGTTAATTAATTTACAATCTTAAACAAGGAAAATAACCATCATAAACATATCAGATCTTTGAAATCACATGCTATATCATATTAACTAAGGAACTTCAAGCATCCTTGCACCAAATTATTTCCTCCTCTCATGAGGGAGTCTACATCCTCCAACAAGGAAATGAATCGTGATATTTGCAACATGTTAGATTATAAAGGTCACTTATCAAAATAGGTTAGTTGAAGCATATTGCATAATCATGCATATGCATGTAAGTAACTCTGTAAATCATGAGGATATTCTCAAGCAGATACATCCATAAGTTAATCATCACCATTCATACATCTAAAGCAAGTCATACACCGTGATCACACAATTATCTCAACAACTTCCTAAGATAGAGCTAGTTTTTGCACACAACACATAAATTACACCCTTGATGAGGTAGCCCACCGTTATGGTTATGGTTCTAAGATGAAAAAACTTATAAACATATAATTATGAAAAAAACTCATGAAATAACTAATCAATATTGAGTGATATAATATCACCTTACCTGATCATATCAGATAACCTACAAAAGGATAGAAAGACTACATCCACATAACTCAAGAAAATTATAATAATCACATATATGCAAGTTAGTTAGTCAATCGTTATTAAACAGTGAATCATGCATCCTTATATAATGGCACATTATTAATCATTGGACATGAATCCAATAAGCCATATTAATATTTGTAGGCTAACATGGATAATTCAAGAATATTTACTTTAATTAGTCTGAGATGGTTGGAAACTAAAGGAAGGATTTCCACTTTCCTCCCAACCATAGGCTAGCTACACTGCAACCTTGCTTGTAGTTGAACACCCTCAATTTGGATCCAAAATATAAGGAATTTTCTCACACTAAGGGAGTTTACACCAATGGTTTGTTCAATCCACTAATCTTCATATAACCCACACATGTTTATAGAAATAGGTTCTCAAACATAGTCAGAGGAATTGTTGCCTAGATTCACAGAGAACATACTCAAGGTCATAGAGCACAAACTCCAGCTTATAAATGAACAATCATCCTAGTTATTCCCTTGATCAGCACTTTCATACCTCCACAACTATACATGTTGCCTTGCGTCAATGTTGAATGCCTTCTAAGAGTAGCTAGAACTAGGACTTGAGTCGAGCCTCAAAAATCTCTCAAAGAACTTCCCCCTCTCTCCCTCTGGCTAGTGTTATCGCATCTTATTTTCTTTGAATCCTTTCATATCCTTCTATGAAAGTGCATCCATTCCTTTTCTTCAGATCCCAACATGAAACATCCATTATTTTCCTCTGTCCAATCCTATCTTTTCTAGGTTTTGGGTGGTGGCTTGCCATTTCCTTCCTCTTCAAGTGTGTATGGACCTATTGACAACACAGAATAGGTACCCAAAAAGAAAGAAAAAAGTGCAATCCACTAGCACACCACCAATAACTGTGTATTTTAATTTAGTTGGTAGGGGTCATGGCTTTAAGAAATACATATGGGTAGCAAGCTTGCCTCAGACCAAGGATCTGTAAGGCTATCTAACCTTCAATTTCATTAATTGAGTAAAAATAATAATAAATATCATATGTTTAGTCATAGGTTCAGCTTGTCATGGTCCTTCCACACTGGCATTACAATCACAACCATCATTACAATAAGGAGGGGTAGAATAGGGGGATGTTACACTATTAGAGTCAACCAAGGTCGTCAACTAAATTCAAGTATAGTCAAACTTAGTCAATGAAAGATGATAGTCAACAAAATTTAATCAAGTCAAGAATATCCTTCAAACATGCTCGACTACAGTTGACCATTGTAAATTATAACTAACCATATTAAGACATTGCAAACCAAAGTCAACAATGATGAATGAAAATCAACTATTGTAAAAAATCCTCTACATTTACTTAATCATAATCAACCATAATTAAACATGGTAAAAATTGTTTAGCCATAATCACCCTTCAATAATAGTCAACCATGCCCAAACATTCCCAACCGTAGTCAAACATGGTAAGCATGCTCAACTATAGTAAAATATGTCAATTATAATCAACCAAGGTTAAACATAGTCAACCAAATTGTACTATAGTCAAACCTAGTTAATAAAATTTTATAGTCAGTGAAAGTCAATCAAGTTAAGGATGGATTTTAGAGATACTAAAGCATAGTTAACAATATTCAATTATAATTAATAATATTCAGACATGGTCAACCAAAGTAGAAAAAGATGAGCCAACATCAGTTATATTAAAAAATGATCTATCGAAGTTAGTCATAATCATGGGGGCTTCACTCAATAGACCTCTAACATATCATATGTATTCATGGCATACTAGACAATATGCTTAATTTGACTACATATTGGAAAACACCTCTAGAAATCATTTTATTTAACCCCTGCCACAAACCCAATACACCTTCATATTTAAAAAATCCCTACTTTCACTAGATATTGTAAGTATCAGTTTTTTCATTAACTTTTTTTATACTGCTTCATATTTTTTCTTTAACTTTGAACTCCATTTTTTATACCTGCCAATATGAAGACACTTACCCCCTATTCTATGCTCAATCTATTATGTCATATTTCTCTTAATATACATCTCCCAATATGAACACATGTGGTATGTCATTGCTCCCTAGTGAAGCCCTCATGGCCATAGTCAACCATTATTTCCCATAATGATACATGATCAACCATAGTCAACTAACATGGTCAACAATAATTAAGTATAATTAACCATTGTCAAACCATCATAAACTATAGTCAAATATGCTCAAACATTTTCAACCATAGTTAACCATTGCTAATCATGGTCAACCATGGTCAATAAAAATTAAGCATGGTTAAACATAGCTAACCACAATTAAATACATTAATATCAATATTTTTATTTTCATAATAGAAATTTTGAGAGTATAATATTAATATAAAATAATAATGTCAAAGTTATTTTATTATTTTAATTTATTTTTTCTATATTACTAGCACAACCACATTAAACGTGATTGATATACCTAGATGTGCACTATTTTTCATCTTCAAAATTAGCATGATCTATGTGTTATATCAATTTTTTTTAATGTGTTTGTGGTAATCAAAAACCTACTTAGGTAGAAGGATTAATATACCATAGTTGACTTTAATTGACTATGGTTAAATAAGTTTTGGAAGGATTAATAAACCATAGTTGACTTTAATTGGATATGGTTAAATAAGTTAAAGTTAAATAGTGGAATACAATATTTCACTATTCTCTCTTTAGATATACTACCACACCCATATAAATTAAAAGGATAAATAGACATCAAAACATTTACATTACTATACATTTCACATTTCCAAGATTAAAAAAATTGTAAAAATTAACTAAATTATAAATTTATTAATTAATTACAATTATTATTATTAATTATAAAAAAATTAATATATGACTCAAATATATATACATTTTATAAAAACATGTAACAAGATTCTTATATTGGAGATTCATCTCCACCTTACCATGGGGAGCCTTAACTTGTAAATAGACTTTGTTACAATATCATAGACCAAGGCCATAACTTACTAATACCACATGCCCATTAAATCATAAGTCACCTTCATATAAAACATGTTCATAATTTTTTTTAATTAATCAATTTAATTAAAAAAAAAGAAAAAAAAAAAACTAATTTTAAAATAAATCTCAAACATCCATTAAAAAATTTGAGAAAGCCCCATATTCACTACTCTTATTGATATCTCTCCTCCCATCATTAACGTCACCACGATGACATCATTAACCTCACTGCAATGAAGATAATTGAAGATAAATACTTCCCTACCTGCACATGCAATTCTTGCTTCACATCAACAGGGAGGGACATGTCGATGACAGACTTCGGCTTATTAATAAGCCATAGCTTATGACCAGCTGATTCTACGCAGATGCCAGAGAGGACCAGAAGCAGTTGGTCTAAGATTAGGTCTCAGGTCCTACTATCCAGGGAGTGGTTGAAACCACCCTGATTGTGAGAAAGCCTATATCTACTAGGCTGTTCTCCTGATTGAATAATAGTGTATTGTGTGTATGAGTGTTTATACACTCTCCAGGTATCTCACCTGGAGAGTCGTTTAGTTAATAAACTCTATTTTTTATCATGGTATCAGAGTTGCAGGAAGGAGAAGCCTGTACGCTGAGTTGAGGAATGCAACGTCGTCGCAGGGGGGCTGAAGAGTAATTACGTCGATACTCTTGGAGACTTCCCCATTTTTTATTTGCTGCATCATCATAGGATTTTGGTGTACCTCGATGACGCATCATCACAGGATTCTGGTGTGCCTCGACGATTAGTCGCAGATCCGAGGTAAATAGCTGCGACAATTGTGTTGGTTGCATTATTTTAAAGGCTGTGTGTATCTGGAAGCTATGTGGAAAATGGTGGACTGCGTTTTCTTTTGAGGAGGCTGCCTGTAGGAGGGGGAGATCGCCCCAGCCTTGCCACAGGAGGAGCCCAGCCTTGCCGCGTGAAGGAGCTGGTGGGCGTGGTGGACAACACTGCGTGTTGTGTGAGTCTGCTAGGGTGAAAGGAGATTGCACCAGGAGGCCTGTTCATGTAGCAGATGCATGTTGACTGCCTGTAGCTGCGGTGATTCTGACAAGTTTGCAGTCCTTTTATCTTAGGAAGCTACGTAATGGAGTTGTTGGGTTCTAAAGAGAATTGAGGAAACCGCGTAGCATATCTTTCTCTAGTAAAGCAAGACCAAGATAGTCCGAAGGGCGCTATTGGTAAAGAGGCATAGTAGTGGAGGCTGAATTAGCTGTTTGGTCAAATCTGCAGATAGAGGAAGAGGCAGAGAGGAGCTCACACCTACCTGAGGGAGGCCCTGTCATTTGACAGAGTGGAGGACGAATAGTTGTGGAGGAGAGATCAACATGCTTAGATCTGCATGTCGATCTGTTGATTAGTTGAGAACTAGAGCTGCATAGAGGAGGCTTCCTAACATCGAGATCGTGGATATGCTTGCATTTTTGAAGGCTGAACAGTGGCCCAATGTGGAGAATAGAGGGTTTCTTCTAGAGGAAGCCATGGCTGTGGAGCGTAGCAAGGTTCGCTATTAGATTGAGCGCAACCTGTGAGGAAGTGAATCCCATGGTCGCAACAGCAAAGAAGATTTGTTTGAAACCTGTTTGATAGGTACCTCCGACCACTGATCTGTGAGGTTTCCGTGTTAGAGGCAAAATCACTGCTAAACTAGGATGAGGCAGAGGAGATCGAGGAATTGAACAGGAGGATGACTCATCTTGAAAATCTGCCTAAGTAATTTATGGCTCCGATTGACGTGTTGCTGGTTGTGGTGATTCTTCTTGATGATTCTGCTTCCCCTCAACATATCAGGGTTTCCTAAATCAACATTCGTGGTGGCGATGTGTATTGAGGTTTGCGTAGAGGCCTGCATGGAAGCTGAGGATGCTGGACTTACTGGGGAGCTGCAAAGAGTTCAGATCGAGAAGCATGGAGCGTGGATCTGGTGAAGCCCGTGGAGGTGTTTGACTAGCTTGGGTGTGGTTTGCTGGTTAGATAGAGTTGCAAGCTATTCATTATTTGACAGCTCCATCAGCGGAATATCCAATTCCATGGCGGTTTAAAGGAAACTTAATAAAGACCATACTGCAAACAATCCCAACTGCAATCTGAAGGCTTATGACTAGCTGCTTCTGGTCCTCTCTCGCATCCACTTAGTAGCAACCCACTGTGTTTGGTAGCCTGGGTTCTGCGCTAAATATCTGTAGAGACTCTATATGAGGAAGGAGTTAGCGGGAATCAAGGTATCCTCCTATGTTTTCTTTTTAGCCTTTTGGTGGATGATTAGTGGATGTGCACAACAGTTAAGTGAAGCGAAGAGGCAACAGTTCTTTTGCCAACATTGAAGAACTCATCACCTGTTTATATTGAAACAGTTTTATTCCATTCTTAATCCATCGCTTGAATGTCCTTGGATGCCTCTGGTTCTTGGTATTTCTAGAAAGGTGGACCGCAAGTTTGGATAGACCTTTGGTTCACACTATGATTCATACTATTAGCACTGTGCATAGAAGGTCAAATGGAAACGTTCCAAGAGTTGTCGCAGATTAATGGCCATAAGACAGAAAGGCTACCAAGGAGGAGTTAATGATGTTGCAGCAACATATCTGAGAGTTTTCTTTTAATGCATAAAAGCATGATTATTTTTTCTTAATTAAAGAAGGAAATATGGATGTTTATTTAAAAGTTTTTGGGTTCTTTAATTAAAGAATTTAAGTTTGCCCATTAAGGAAAAAGAGGAGGCAAAGAGCCGACCTATGCTACGACTGTGTAAACAAGGACGAGAAGATTGAGGCGTTTTTTTTTTTTTGGAATTTGAACTGGCTGTGTGATCTGGTGCCGGGAACATCTATTTGGAACACAAACAGGAGCGTTGTGGTCTTATGAGTGTTGTCCAAACGTGGAACAAACCTACTCATAGTGGGCTAGAGAGGCATATTTGCCTGAAGAGGAGACTGATTGATCTGTCTGGGGAGCCATAAAGCCAGTGGAGAAAATAGAAGGAGAAAATGGGTCTTCAAAGTAAATTGAAAGAGTCTCGAAGAAAATTTAGGAGAAAGCATCAAAGGAGAATTGCAAAATATTGTTTTGCTGAATTTTGTGATATGTTTCAGGTTGACAGTGATGGACTAGCTGCTGATCAAGATGCAAATTTGGAATTTGGTGAGATTATTAAATGGTTAATGGCAGATTTACCGTTTTTTCAGGCATGAATTATCAAATATGGGCAAATGAAATGAAAACAATACTTTGTAAGGTAAATTTACTAGATTATGTTGAAGATGTTATTAATGATAGTGGAGATGCATCAGTATTAAGTCTTATAACATTTGCAGTAGATGACAACATCAGAATCAACATAATATATGAATATGGAGAGATTCTTAGTGCAAAATTCTTATGGGATGTTTTAGAAATGAAATACTGTTTGAATGAAGGCAATGACGCTGAAGATATTACTCTTGAAAATGATCCCATATTTGATTGTGAAACTGAAGATGCAATTATGGGTGATGAATGTGTCTCTGTGACTGAAACTTGTGATTATGAAAACACATCTATTATTGTAGAACCTGAAAGTTTACCAGATGCAGAAATTAAGTTTGATGAGACTTATATACTTCATGATGAGTGGATCAATTTGATGATTGAAAAACATTTTATTGATGAATTACTATTTGGTGAGAAAGAAGGTCTATCCTCACATATAGATCAAACGCAGAACATGCCTGCAGCAATAGAACTAAGTGAAGAGGCTAAAGGCATAACTATGATAGCAGAAAGGGATGAAATAGGGAAAGATGGAGAAATGAAAGCTCTCCTGAAGGAGCGGGAAGATAAAAGCAAATGTGGTCCTCTTTATAAATCTAATATTGGTCTTTGTGTAGATATTGGGAGGCAGGAAAAAGCAACGAAGTTTGAAGAAGAATTGAACTTCCTTGAAGCATGGCTTGAAACACCATGTCTTTATGAAGTCAACACAGAATTTGCATTAATGAATGGTGAAGACATCATCGCTAGCATTTAGATGGTTGACACCGAAAATAGTGAGAAGGAAAATTCTCCTATCCAGCCTACCATAATTCTAAGAAGGGGAAGAATAAGAATTCAAGTTTTCCTTCACAAGGGAAGAAATGAGGTGATGATACAACACTACCTCATGGCAAAGAAAGTGAAGATGAAGCTTCATTCACAAATGAACAAGTATGGACTCTGTTGCAAGAAGACAAAAATGAAAACCTTTGTTATCAAGTTGTTTCATGGTGTGGGTCCGAGAGTAATGATTTTGTTCGAAGGGTAGATGACCATGTGTTGGTGATTGTACTCCATGTGGATGACTTGCTCATCACTGGGATACCTCTTTTGGGATTGGAACAATGAGGACTAGGCTGAAGAAGTCACTGGATATTACAGATCTTGGTCTTTTGCACTTCCCCCTGGGGATGGAAGTTTGGCAAAGAGAATTATACTTTTAATTGTAAGCCTTGCTAAGACTGAGCCCAACAGGCCTATGTTATTGTTTAATACCCTTTCTCCATTAAGGGGGAGTGTTAGAATTAATGGAGAAAGATAGAGTTAGTTAAGGATAAGATTGAGACTCTAAGATTAAGCCTCAGGTCCTACTATCTAGGGAGTGTTTGAAACCACCTTGATTATAAGAAAGCCTATATGTACTAGGCTATTCTCTTGATTGAATAATAATGTATTGTGTATGAGTGTTTATACACTCTCTAGATATCTCACTTGAAAAGTCGTTTAGTTAATAAACTCTATTTTTTATCAGCATGAATTAAAGAATGCAAAGAAGAATCGAGTATTATATATATATATATATATATATATATATATATATATATATAACAAAAGCAATTAGGAACCCGCCCCGCCGCACGGCCGTAAGCTTCGAGTCAAACTACTATCTAAAGGTGAGAATGAGCTAGGTGTGGGCTGGCATTTATCCATCTAGAGGATATAAAGTGTAAAAATAAAATGCCGTTGTCGGTAACCATTATCAACTTCTCTAGAGAAATTAGCCCAAGCTCTAATTGATTACCATGTACTAACCATTGGAGGAGTGGTTCTATCAGTCATGTCATGGCTGCAGTTAGTTCTCTTCCCCTCAGTGAAGAAACCCCCATCAGTTAGTTCTCTGCCCAACAGTGAAGAAACCCGCATGAGTAACAGTATATTTAATGCTATTATACCATTTCGGAGATGATATTCAAATTATAATTTTGTGGTAGTGTAAAGATTATGTTTTTTGTATTCAAAATTATCAAAATTTAGGTTATATTTTGAAAAATTCTGGTGAGGATTTTTGTAAATTTAAATAAAAGTTGTTAAAATTCATAATTTTTGGTATTCTAAAAGTTTTTGATGATACTGAATCTATTTCCAAAACATAATTCAAAAATTCAAATACCACCTCTATAAGATTTTTTGAATTTTTTTACCCGGATTCTGATCACTTTTAGTCAGACAATTCCTACTCCTGTAATATTTTCATGAAATTGAATGGCCCCACAACAACTACTCACAAGGTCTTCATCACTTTTAGTCGAACAATTCCTACTCCTGTAATTTTGTCCTGAAATTGAATGGCCTCACAACAACTACTCACGAGGTCTTCATCAGCTTCAGCAACATCACATTATATAGGTGTTACCTAAACATTATAAGTTCCGAACTTTTTTGAGAAAATTTTAATTAAACCGCTTTTATTAAATGAAATCTTGAATTTTATTGTTTAAATTTATATTTAAACATTTAAATTATAAAAAATTCACAACTCAAAGCATAATTCTAACCCAACCTCCCTGCCTCCATATTACCCGTTATATATATCAAGATTGATCAATGCTCCCGTATGGCAATGGCCACCTAATGCTTGCGTCATGCATGACATATGCCACGTGCGTGCTATATTCTTAGATGGCATTGTCCGAAAATGATGAGACCTGCCAACGCAGATAAGAATGGTGATGAGATTTGTAAAGTGAAGATGAAGTTGATTCATTTCGCATGTTTTAAGTGGACGCTCAAAACGATACTGTAGCAATGAGGAGGAACCAAATGGAAATCAGATTACACAGCGACAACCATTGGAAGTTACTCTGCTAATTTCCTGGATTGACTCGCAAGTGGCAGGCCAACCTCATCTTATCGCAGTATAGATTCGGATCATTGGAAGGGCCAATGTCAACGGCCCTGCGATGACTCGAATCTGGCCGGCCACTAACACTAAGCTCATGGTCTAGATTATGCGACGCAGCTGCCCTCACTAACAATTTGCCGTACCTTTCCAGTACTATTACACCAAGGGTACTTTGGGACATTTTTTGAGACAAAAAGATTGTGCATCAAGAAATCATTTTTTTTATTTTAGTTATTTTATATTAAAAATTAATATCAATTAATTTGTAGACAAAAATAGGTTGAGACAAAAATATTTTAAGACAAAACATTATATTTAAGACAAAAATAGTTAAGACAAAAGTAGTTTGAGACAAAAATATTTTAAGACAAAATTTTATATTTAAGACAAAAATAATTTAAGACGAAAATATTTTGAGACAAAACTTTATATTGAAGACAAAAGTAGTTTGAGACAAAAATTTAAAGACAAAACTTTATATTTAAGGCAAAATTATTTTAAGGCAAAAACAGTTTAAGACAATTATTTTAAGACAAAACTTTATATTTAAGACAAAAGTAGTTTGAGACAAAAATTTAAAGACAAAACTTTATATTTAAGACAAAAACAGTTTAAGACAAAACTTTATATTTAAAACAAAAGCATTTTGAGACAAAAATATTTTAAGACAAAACTTTATATTTAATACAATGACCACTTTTATATTTAATATTTATAAGAACCACTGTTGGTTTAAAAAAGTATTAAGAATGATATATAGAGATGAGAATGTGAATATTAAAAAACTATTAAGAATGAATATATGGAGATGAGAATGTGAATATTAAAATACACTAGAAATAAAGAAAAAATGATTTAAAAGAAGAAATATGAAGAAAAAATCATTAGGCATATATTAGTAGGTAACATATTTGTAATGATAATGAAGCTTGAAAAGAAAGAGATATTCATGTTGCTTAAGAGATGCATTTCTAACATTTAAGGTCATAAAGAAAAGTGTAATGATCATGATGTTAAGGGAGTAATTTAAGCTTTTGAAATTTTGTTTATGTAACCTTTGAAGTTAGCCATGGGGCCTCTTCCTAGTAGTGTTGGAGGATTGGATGTAAGAGGCAAGCAACTTGGTGTATGTTAATCTCTAAGAAGGTAGTTAAGTATACTTGTTACTCATAAGTTATGAGTGTCTCGAGAGAGCTAAGTGAATCTTTGAAGAAATAAAATAATATCTCTGATATCACAACAAGGTGGAGCATTTGAATACAAAAATACGAACATTTAGATATGGCATATGCATTTTTCTCCAGGAAGGTGGTGATATATCTCAATGTAAGTTAGGTAGGATCAAACTCTAAGAATAAGAATTATAGACAATCCCCTTCCCAATCATGAATCATGAAGCTCATCTCATAGAACATCAGAGGGCTCAACAGCCCGGGGAAGGGACGATTAATAAGAAACATGCTACAACAGGAAAAGCCTCAAATTCTCTTCTTGTAGGAGACCAAGTGTAATTCCACAATGTTGGATCAGATCCTTGCCAAAGCATGGCCAAGAAGCAAAGAAGTGGCGGTGGAAGCCATGGGAGCCTCAGGAGGGCTAGCCATTGTTTGGGATGATAGAGCTATAACACTTACCAACATACATGCCAGTAAGCACTTTATTCAGGCCAAGTTTCATTTAACAGGGACAAATGTTCATGGAAACTTAACTAATGTCTACTTCCCCCAGGAGGCAACGAACAAAGTAGACACATTGAACACCCTAACTCAGATCAACTCAAAAAGATCCCACCCACTTTGGATCACAGGAGGGGACTTCAACATGATTACAATATTGGAGGAAAAAAGAGGAGGACAGATCAAGCTGGATTGTGAAAGCACGCACTTCAAAAACTACATTCATAACAACAGGCTTATAGATATGGAATTCAATAATGGCGTTTATACTTGGAACAACAAGCATGCAGATGCCCACCAAATTGCATCTCGGTTAAACATATTCCTGATCTCTGATAACACAATACATCTTGGCGAGGATCTCTTGGCCTCTATATTGCCACTCTCTAGCTTGGACCATTGGCCTATTAGGCTTCACTAGTAAAGACTGGCAAACAATGTTCGCAGGCCCTTTCCCTTTGAAGCCTTTTGGCTAAATCACCCCGATTTTCATAACCTGATAACAGAGACATGGAGAAATTTCACACCACCAGAAGGCGCAAAAATGTACGAGCTCCAACAAAAGCTAAAACATATCAAGGAAAAAATAAAATAGTGGAATCGCTTTACCTTCGGCAATATCTTTCAGGCGCAAAACACTGTTGAACAAGAGATGCAAAAATTACAGCAGAGAATCATAGCTGAAGGCAGATCCGAAACCATAGCAGAACAGGAACGTCAACTACAAATGCAGATCTCAGAAAGAGCAAGACAGGTAGAGATTCTTTGGAGACAAAAATCGAGGATCCGATGGCTTAAAGAGGGCGAACGCAATACAAAGTTCTTCCACCATACCACTATCCAACGGAGAATGCATAACAACATTACTCTCCTCCAAAATCGACAAGGGGAACATCTAGAGAAGCATGAAGATATAGAACAGGAACTCCTCACCCACTTTCGGAGGGTGCATCAGGAAACGGAGACTGATCGGCTGCCAGCTATAGATAAGATCATCAAGATTATTCCTAAGATCGTAACTGAGGAACACAATCAAATAATCCTCAGGCCTATTTTTTTACAAGAAATGGAGACAACTATGCGACAGCTCAAAGTTGGGAAAGCACCTGGACCAGACGGCTTCACTTCGGACTTCTTTCACAACTTTTGGGATCTAATCAAGGAGGAAGTCTGGCAAGTAGTCGAGGAGTCCAGAGTTAACAGATGGATGCTTTCATCCTTGAATGCCACCTTCATCGCCCTCATCCCTAAGGAGGAGAACAGCTAGACTCCGGACAAATTCTGACCTATTGCACTATGCAATGTATTGTATAAAATTGTCTCCAAAGTGATCGCCACACGCCTCAAGCCCCTACTTCCTCTTCTTATATCACTGGAGCAATCAAGTTACGTGGAAGGAAGGCAGATCACCAATGGCATAATTCTCACTCATGAAATCATTCACTCCCTAAAGCAAACCAAAAAGGCACGTATGCTCCTAAATTCAACCTCTCAAAAGCTTTTGATACTTTAAGCTGGAAATATATTCAAAAAATATTGCTAGCCTTTGGCTTTACCCCCCCTTGGGTAAGATGGATTATGAGTCTTATCACTTCTACCTTTTTCTCAATTCTTGTCAACGAGACCCCTTCCACCCCCTTCCACTCGTCCAGAGGTATCCGACAAGGGGACCCTCTCTCACCCTTTTTATTTGTTATTATGGCGGAAGGTCTTGGACGTTACATCAAAGATGCCCTTCAAAACCGGCAATTACGTGGCCTTTCTTTCCAGAATACCCCTGCTTTCACCCACCAACAATTTGTGGATGACAATATGTTATTTGGTCATCCTTCGGTCCAGGAAGCCCGTAAGATGAAATCAATTTTATCTGACTTTTCGGATGCCTCTGGCGCCTGCATTAACAAATCAAAATCTCAAGTCTTCTTCTTTCACACACCTCCCATCACTCAAGCCTCCATAGCCAAAAATTTTGGGCTTCTCGATTGCATCTCTGCCCTCCAAATACCTGGGAGCTCTAATGACAGCCTCTCCCTTAAAGCACTCATCCTAGGAAATTCTCCTAGAAAAACTAGAAGCCTGTATCTCTTCATGGACCTTCAGAGCTCTCAATATCACGAGTCGCCTAGTTCTAATCAAGGCAGTGCTACAATATATGCTGCTCTACCTCTTCATGGTCCTGGCAACACCCAAATGGGTTCTTAAAGCAATCAAAAATCTTCAATGGGATTTTTTATGGAGGAATACGAAAAAAAAAAAAAAATGGGCTCTGGTAAAGTGGGAAACAGTTTTTCACCTAAAATCCTCTGGAGGCACTGGATTACGGGATCCTCAGCACATCAACGAGGTCATGGGAGCGCGCATCTGGTGGAGATGGCTCTCGAACCCATATACTCCTCAGGAAATCCTCTTGACAGCTAAGTATGCTCATAATAGACCAGTGGATGATTTAAGTCAGCTCAAAGAAGTTGGCACAAGCTCTCTAATTTGGAATGCTGCTAAACAACATAAAGATCTAATCCAAAAACACAGTTTTTGGGAAATCAGGAATGGAGATAATGCGAGGTTTTGGGAGGATTCCTAGCAGCAAAGACCAAAATTGAAGGACCTACTCACGCCCCACCAGCTTCAGGATTGGGTAGAGCAATCGACGATCAAAGTAAATCAACTTTGGGAGGAAGTTCACAACCAAGGTTATAGGCAATGGTTATGCTCGAACCTCATTCTTGGGCAAGCCATGCAATCCATCAAAGATAGCTTGGATACGGAACTCTCAAATAGGAAAATTCGCCAATCAGATAAGAAAGACATCATCAGATGGGGTTATGAAACGAGAGATACCTTCACTTCTCGAGAAGCATATCATATAATATTGAGGGACCATACTATCAAGGATAGCCTCTGGCACAATGTTTGGGAACCACCAATTTGGCCAAAAATCTCCACCTTTCTCTGGTTGTTGTACCAAAATAGAATCCTTACTTGGGATAATCTAAGGAAACGGAGTTTTCACAGACCTTCCATCTGACCAAATTGTAAACAGGCAGAAGAAACTAAGGAACATCTCCTAAACTCATGTTTGTTAGCAACCCAACTTTGGGAGAAGGTTGGCTTCAGATGTCAAAGAGATGGACGAAATAAGGAGGATTTAACCAGCACTATTCATTCTTGGGCACCTCACCCTTATAAAAGCAAAATCTTAAACACCTTATGGAAGCTAATACCAAAGACCATTCCTCTCCCATAGCCGCATCTTCAAAGACCATTCCTCTCCCATAGAAGTTCTATGGATCAATATATGTCAAAACATACGAGAAACCTTGATTCTCCAAACGTGGCTTGATGATGATTTCCCATCCACACCACAGGAACAAAATATATGGCTGAACTAGAACCTTCAGTGGAACCATGAGCAGGTACACTTAAGGAAAATCCCTCCCTCTGGAGATACACCTGACAAATGGACTCCACGCCCACCACACATGGTACTGCTCAACTTTGATGGAGCATCAAAGGGAAATCCATGTAAAGCAGGATTTGGGGGAATATTTAGAAATCACAAGGGCAATGTTCTCCAAACATTCATGGGGTCAATAGGTTTGGATACAAACAACTTAGCCGAATTAGAAGGAATTTGGCAAGGACTTCTCTTGGCTCAGAACAATAGATTCTTCCCACTCATAATTGAAGGGGACTCTTAGATCTTAATTAACATGATCAACCAGATCTTACAGGGAACTCCAGCACATAAAGTGGGTAGCAGTTGGAGATTGGCGTAAAGGCTGGATCATATTGAACAGTGGCTACTTATTCATAGAGCAGTTACCATCAGGCACACTCATCAGAATGGTAACAAAGTAGTAGAGCTCCTAGCAAACATTAGCGTTGAAAGTGGTAATACTCTTCATGTAGGAGCTCTTAGCACTATAGCCAATACTCATCAATTGCAGGATTTTAATGATCTAGTGAAAAAGGAAAGGGAAAATGCAGAGGAAACGCACCCGGATGTGGGTGTCAACAACGGCATTTAAATGACAAGACGGATCGCCAGTGGGTTGGGAAGCCATCTGGCTAAGTGCTTCGTCCTGAGAGCTCACCGCAGATGGATTAAAAACACCTTGCAGGTGACATTTATTGACTCCGAAAGCTGTGATGAGCTCACCTCCTTCAACACCATGGCCCCTGCAAACCATTTTGTTACTCCTCCCCTTCTCCATGGCATTTTTCCTCCGCAAGCGGCTGAACCGTGTTTCAGAATTGCTACAGGCAGTCGCTACCTAATTCTCCCTTGTCAGAATTTTGGTAATGGTTTTCATTTTTCGCATTCCTGTCATTGTCTTCTTGATTGTGGTTCGCCCACCCCTGCTCCCGCTCATCGTCGCCTTCATTCCAATTCTTCTGCTGTCAATTCAGCCATGGCTCACCTCAGGCACCGCATGCGCAGTAGGCGTGGAGGTTCGCATGGAGGTTTTAACCGCTCACGAGCTTCTACCAGTTCCACCTCTGACTCCCCGGACTCAACTACTGAATTTCCCAACTCGCTCATTAACCCCACTCATAGCTACCCGAATACCAGAAGTGGGAGAGGTTGGAGGGACAATGTTGTCCACACTATGGATCTCCCACTCCCTCCTCTTTTAGGCCCTCACAACACACAATTTCACTTCTGTAGTTCACTAAACAGGCCTACAATCCCTGCTACCATCACAATTTATTTCAAGGAAGAGTCTGCGACGCAAGCTACTCTGTACAGTTGTGGGAACAAGCAAAACAGGGGAGAGACAGGTAGTCATGGGATCAGCAACAAGCAGCAAGGTGAAAGCAGTAAGGCTCTGCATGACAAAGATAAAGCTGGGGACGCTGGTAAGCGACATATGGATGCTAAAGGCACTGTATATTCTCCAATTGTTCAAGGTCGCAGCGCGTCTGAAGAGGATGATGATTGATATCAGTTTGCCTACCGGATTGAGGAAGAGCCAGCTCTGGAGGAACCACCAGCCTAACATGTGGCCTCATGCAAAGGTCTCCACCTCCTAGGTGGATTCGTCTCACTTTTTGTGGTTTTTGGTCTCTCGCAAAGGTGTCCGACTTCTAGGCGGATATGTTTCTATGATTCATGGTTTTGTGGTCTGGATGTGTTCTATCTTCACGGCAAGTGTCTTGAATTCTCTGGTTGACTCTCTGCTAGGTGGAAATGGCATACTGTTACTTGGTTATGTCCCTATCTTTTTGGTTCAAGATTGCATTCCTCTTTGTTCATTTTGGAAAACCAAGGTCTACTTTGAAATAGTTATTCTGGTTCAATGGCTGGTTTCCCCCATAACAGGGGCAGTCTTCAAAACTTCTTGGTCTGGTTTCCCCTCTGTTGGGGTAGTCTAATACCAACAGTTGCATTTTGTGATGATGACTGATGCTTAACATCTCTGAGATCAGGTTTCTCTGTAACTTTTTTTGTATTATATTAATAGATCAGTACTACTTAGAAAAAAAAAACCTATGTTTAATACAATTAACAATTAAGACACAAACATATCAATTTAAGATGATATTATCTAATTACAACTGAAAAATTGATTGTGACAGTGCGCCCTAAGTTGGCCAGCTTGTAGACAGCTATTGTCTTGCGCCTATACCGAGGTTGTTATTTTACTTACCATTCACGTTATCTTATATAAAGACAACAATTTGTTGGGCTCTTTGTTTTGTGGGGGTAGTCGACTAAGAAGAACGCGACAAGTTTTACTGACAAGATTTCTCGGACATCAATTCCTCTTCTGTCCCTTTCATATATGCTGATACGATTAGAGACAACTTGTCTATTGTTGCATTTGGCACTACTACACGGAGGGGGACTTTAAGACAAATTTTTAAGAGAAAAGAAATATTTTGTCTTCAAAATTTCAATATGAGGCGATAGTAAAAAAAGGTAAAGGTAAAGGATTAGGGGTCTGTCTACTAGCATTCACTGAGTGGTTGGTTTACCATGGTTGTGAAGTGATATTCAACAAAGGAAAAGCATTCCTGAGACACATAGCCACGGGGCAGGTGAAGCAGATTGGGGTTCGTGTGAAGAACCTGTATAAGCTAGATGTGGAAGAATGTGCTACATTAAGCACTAAGGCGGAGAAAGTGAAGGTCACGATGTCGATGAACTTTGGCACAAAATACTTGGTCATTTGTATCATGGTACCTCGAATATTATAAAACAAATAACCACTCGCCTCTCTAAAGGAGCACTTAAGCAATAGGATATATGCAAAGGATGTACATTACAAAAGTACATAAAATCCACATTCCATGATCAGGACAACAAAGCACATGCAGTCCTAGAAAGGATCCACTATGATGTTTATGGACCTTTCTTGACAACCTACACTGTCAGACACAAATATTTTGTCACTTTTATTGATGACTTCTCACAGAAGTGTTGGATCTTCTTCACGTGGAATAAAGATGAGACATTCTCTGAGTTCGTAGAATTCAAGACACTAGTTGAAAACGAAGCTAGCAAGAAGGTGAAGGCTCTGTTGTAGAGGCTACAACACCCTCCAAAATTTTGGCCTGCACTTAAATTTTAGAGCCTACTATGGATATTGTGATCAATCGTTCCTTAGTCACTTATTGGTAAGTTGATGATATCAAGCTCCCCTTTTCGATCTTAAGAGTCATTTATGCTTTTATCTTTACATAGAATGTGTCATCTTTGGGCATGGGGGTAATCGCTTGTCATGCAAAGGGAGGTTTGTTTTGCTTCAAGGGGAAATATTTATGAGAATGATACATGTTTAACACTCATTTCACACACTCTTACACAAGTGTCGCCTTTATCCTCCCGAAGTCTATAATTGAAGCCGCACTTGCCGTAAGCTGCCACAAAGGTTGTTGCATTAAGTGAAGTATGTGTTATATGTTCTGGATGGTCTATGTTGTATCGATAAGTTTTCAAGTGTGTGATCGTGGTGAAGTTTTATCACTATTCACATAAGTTCCACTGATCCCACACTTAGCTAAATTTCGGAGTTTCCTTAGCAACCTAGTCTCATCCAACTTTCCTGAACTACATACTTCACATATGTAACCCTCAAGCTTTTTCGTTGCTTGTTCAAACCGTGAAATGCGCAGAAATCCCAACCTCCCTTACCATTCAAAAATGCATAGTGGTTTCCTCCAGTGTCCTTCCCTCAGTCGGAACCCACTGTCTCCAAAAACTGTCTCCAAATGATGAAAAATGATTTTGGGGTAAGGCCAAAACCCCTTTCATATCAATATTCAACCCTGAGACCTGTGGGTTTTGGCCCACAAACTTATCAGAAGAATTATTCGTGGCCTTAGCCTTTAAAAACCAGGACCATACGACTTAGTCGATTTTTCTTTATAAATTAGGACCACAACACTTTATTGGAAATACACAGGAATACACGGGAAAACACACAGTCGAAAGCATGGCCAGACTTCAAAAAGAATGAACCCGCGTTCATAAATCGTCGGGTCCCCACATCCGGTCCATCGGCGTCCCGCTGCGCTCTCCATTCATCGATCTTTGCCATCCATTACTTTCCCGGATCCAACGATCAACATTCACTCTGAATATTCAAATTTGCACTTCAATCCTCCACTGTCGATCTGCACTTAGTGGATCCAATGGTCCACATCGATTTCAGGTGGACAAATAGCACGAGGATTAACCGCCCGATAAAGCGGTTTCCTCTCTCCTCCTCGCTACTATGTGTCAATCACTAAGTGGAATTGGGTTCTCACCCTTCACTATCACTTACCACTTTTCGCTCACCCAAAATACCACTTACACTGTTTCAAAACCACTTTTTTTCACGAAATAACTTCCGTGCTCTTCCACCGTGTGATGACCATCGATCTGTTCCATCGGACAGTTCTGAAGGTTCCTTCAGGTTCCTCTATATTTTGATCTGGACCGTTGATCTCTGAGATCCAACGGATCCAATGCATTCTCTCATTCCTCCGCCACTTGATGGATTCTGTGCTTAAAACCCAGTTCTGCCACCGACTCTGTCTACACACGACACACCATATATAACAATATTTTCGTTAATCAATGGATCGCCATCAATCGTTATAGTGATCGATGGTCGATCAACAATCTCGTAACACAAGAAATAAGCCATCATCGCATATATATACGGATAACACGAAAAGGAATTATTACATATACACACACTAAAATCCACACAATATCAACACTGAACACACTTTATATTATACACGATATGATTACAGATCTAAGGCATTTCAGCCTTGGGAACAAATTCCCCTTCAACTGCATTTTGATCACTCTGTTCTCACAAATTTACTTTGTTCTCACTCTTTCCTATTGAACACGCAGGTTCATCATTTATAAACACATTGGATTGGATCACTGAAAGGATCCGATCAAATCCTCTCCATGAATCACTCAACTGTCCCTAATTCTCTCTACATGCATACATACATATGGCAGATTACATTAAATAAGTCTTCTAGAGACTTTATCCATTCTATCAAACTAGCTTTATTTTAATAGAAATGTCCCATGTTTACTCCGATGGTCCACGTCGTCCTCCTTGCTCCGCTTTGGATTCCTTGTTTGATTAAGAGTGTCGAATGCTCCTGCATTAGGCTCAAGGATGTCATGTTTGTTCTAGGCCTAAAGAAAAATCTCATCTTTGTTGCAATTTTGGAAGACCATGGTTGTGAAGTGATATTAATCAAAGGAAAAGCGTTCCTAAGACACATAGCCACGAGACAAGTGAAGCAGATCAGGGTTCGTGTGAAGAACCTGTATAATCTAGATGTGGAAGACTATGTTGCATTAAGCACTAAGGTGGAGAAAGTGCAGGTTGCGATGTCGATGAACTTTGGCACAAAATACTTGGCCATTTGCATCATGGCACCTCAAATATTATACAAAAAATAACCACTAGCCTCCCTAAAGGAGCGCTTAAGTAGTAGGATGTATGTGTAGGTTTTAATCCCGTACAAAAATTACTTGCATACGAATTCTAAAACACAGAAAATAAACAATGCGAGAGCATAACACATAAAACACATATACACAGAGATTTTCCCCTGGATCCCGAAACCGAGACTACCAGCTTGATTTTTTCATTATGTTCCTTTCAATGTTATAAAACATATTTCTACATGCCGAAGCATCCAATACCATGGACCAAAAACCATCGCGTCTAATACCATGGACCGAAAACCATCGCGTCTAATACCATGGACCGAAACCATCACGTCCAAAAACATGTGCGAAAATCATGCACAAAACCATAGGTGGGTCCGCCCATCCTAACATAGGGTCCAAAACCAAAATTTTCCGGGGCGCTGCCCTGAACCCCATAAAGTGGGGTTACAGGTAAGCCTCAAACCCCCTGTGACCTCCCCCCCCCCACCCCCCGCTACACAATCGGCGCAACGAAGGCGGGCTCCTCCCTCCCTCTAACCCCCCGGTTAACTACGTGGGCTAGTCACGGAAAGAATATAACACAACCCAATAGTATGCAAAGGATGTACATTGCGGAAGTACATAAAATCCACATTCCATGATCCTGACAACAAAGCACATGCAGTCCTAGAAAGGATCCACTATCATGTTTATGGACCTTTCTCGACAACCTCCACTGCCATATACAAATATTTTGTCATTTTTATTGATGACTCTTCACGGAAGTGTTGGATCTTCTTCATGTGGACGAAAGATGACACATTATCCAAGTTCGTATAATTCAAGGCACTGGTTAAAAAAGAAGCTAGCAAGAAGTTGAAGGCTCTATTGTAGCAACTGCAACACCCTCCAAAATTTTGGCCTGCACTTAAATATCAGAACCTACTATGGATATTGTGATCGATTGTTTCTTAGTCACTTATTGATAAGTTTATGATCTCAAGCTCCTCTTTTCGATCTCAAGAGTCATTCATGCTTTTATATTTACATAGAATGTGTCATTTTTGGGCATGGGAGTTATCGCTTGTCATGCAAAGGGAGGTTTGATTTTCTTCAAGGGGAAATATTTATGAGAATGGGTTGTCCTCAAAGGTGTATGTAGTTGGTGTTGTTTTGGTTATATGCACTCCTACTTAATATAAAAATGATAAACATTATATATTTGTGTGTAAATTATTTGGATTCACATGGATGCACTACTAGTTCATTTAGAGAACCTTTTTTGATGTATTATGGTTCAAAGGTGTATGTAGTTGGTGTTGTTTTGGTTATATGCACTCCTACTTAATATAAAAATGATAAACATTATATATTTGTGTGTAAATTATTTGGATTCACATGGATGCACTACTACATGGAGGGGAATTTTAAGACAATTTTTTAAGACAAAATAATTTTTTTGTCTTAAAATTTTCAATATGACGTCGCACTAGTAAAAAAGGTAAAGGATTAGGGGTTCATCTTTACGCTATTGATGGTTTCTTCGGGAAGTAGAGCGATGGAGGTTGACAACAACTAATGATATTTAGGGCAATGGAGGCCGAAAACAGAGGTGTGTGTCGTGAGAGGAGTGATGGAGGCACTTTCAAAGAACATTAATAGATGGTAACATAGTTGGAGTACTTTTCGGGGTCTCCATCGATTGTGTTTTAATATGTGTTTTTTGACTGTTTTATTTATTTTGAACGCTACTTATATCAGTTGGTTGTTATTATTAGCACATTGTTGTGCTAGATTGGCAACATGGATTAGATTCACCTAAAGGATTGTTAAAAATGTAGCAAGAAATTCTCAATTTGATTTTGCCTTGATTAAATTGAGAAAATTTGAATTTCCACATTAGTAGTCAACTTGGATGCATTTAGCTGCAAATCTACACCATAATTTCTACATCGTATCATAGCAGGATTCACATTAGAGCAGGAATTTCGAATTTGTTTCTCAGGAGGTTCGAATTTGTAGTTCAGTGTAGCAAGATCTCTTAAGAACTAAAAATATGACCTTCAATGGGCTAAGGCTAGAGTATGCCTTGGAAGGCAACTCTAATTTCATTGACTGGAAGGATCACATGGAGGAGGTATTCGATGAAAATGGATTGCTAGAATACATCAAGAGAGATGTTACAAAACCAATAGAATCTTATGCCCAAAACCTTGCTCAGTGGAAGAAAGTTGTAGCCAAGGTGTGGATAATAATATTGGAGGGAGTATGAGACCACATTGTCAGCAATCTCCATGGGAAAGAAAATCCTTATGGAATGTGGTGGGCACTCACAAATCTATTCTAGAATGGTAGTGACCACAAAAAGTTGGTGCTCAAGGATAAACTTTGAAATATCAAGATGTAGAAGAATGGCTTTATCCTACAATATCTGAGGAGGTTCACACAAGTTCGTGATGAGCTTGCAGGAGTTGGTGTTACTCTTTCAAAGGATGACTTAATATCCTCTTGGGCCTTCCCAAGATTTGGCATAATTATCAAGATTAAGTGAACGGGAGGGAGAAACTACCGAATTGGGAACACTTATGGTATGATTTGGTACAAGAGGAAATAAGGTAGAATACCAGAGATGGGACCTCATCCAAGGGCAAGGATGAAGAAAACTTTGCATTGGTTGAAAAGGGAAAGAAGGGAAAAGGGGAATAAATCTCAAACCAAACCAAAATCCAACCAAGGGAGAAAGAAGAAAGATTTGTCAAAAATTAAATGCTTCCATTGTCATGAATACGGGCATTATGCCATGAAGTGCCCACAGAAAAAGGCAATCAAGAAGACCTTAGGAGGAGCAGTGGGTGAAGCCTTGGATTCATAGTTTGACCTTGACTTTACCCTTATCGCATGCATGTCCAACATAGTGATGGGGAGCGTGTGGTACTAGGACTTAGGTGCATTGTTCCACATGACAGGGTGTAGAGACATTTTCAGTGACGTGGAGGAGAAATATATCAAGATGCACATCAATCTAGGGGATGATAGAAGGTACAACATGACCAGTATTGGTATAGTCACCTTTCAGAGGGAGTCAGGCTCCCCTCTCAGGCTCAAGGATGTCATGTTTGTTCTATGCCTAAAGAAAAATCTTATCTCTATTGCAGTTTTGGAAGACCGTGGTTATGACGTGATCTTCAACAAAGGAAAAACATTCCTAATACACATAGCCATGAGACAAGTGAATAAGATCGAGGTTTTTGTGAAGAATCTATATAAGTTAGATGTGGAAGATTATGTTGCATTAAAAACTAAGGATGAGAAGGGCCATGATGTAGGTGAACTTTAGCACATAAGCCTTGGCCATTTGCATCATGGCACCTTAAATATTATACAAAAAATATCCACTAGCCTCCCTCAAGGAGCACTTGAGTTGCAGGATGTACCTTGGGGAAGTACATAAAATCCTCATTTCATGATTGGGACAACAAAGCGCATGCATTCCAAGAAAGGATCCACTTTGATGTCTGTGGACCTTTCTTGATAGCCTCCACTGCCTGACACAAATATTTTGTCCTTTTTATTGATGACTTCTCACATAAGTGTTGGATCTCTTCATGAGGAAGAAAGATGAGACATTCTCCAAGTTCGTAGAATTCAAGGCACTGGTTGAGAAAGAAACCAGCAAGAAGGTGAAGGCTCTCAGGAGCAATAATGGAGGTGAGTATGTGTTGAATGAATTTAAAAATTTATGTGCGAAAGAAGGCATTCGACGAGAGTTGACAACACCCCACAACCCACATCAGAATGGAGTGGTTGAAAGAAATATCCATAGCATTTTGGAGCAACGAGGGCGATGTTGCATAACCAAGGCCTACCTTTGCATTTGTGGGTTGAGGCATGCAATACAACAATGTGTTTGTAGAACTGAAGTTCTCATCAGATTCTTGGCATGATTACACCGGAGGAGGCTTTCTAAGGAAGAAATTTGGATGTGTCACACTTCAAGATTTTTGGAGCCTCTGTTTACTGCCATGTCTCCAAAGACTCAAGGAATAAGATTTAGTTGACCGCATAATTCAGGGTATTTGTGGGTTACACAGAAACTCCCCACAACTAACATGTGTACTTTCCATCACTCATAATGATAGTTGTGTGAACGGATGTAAATTTTGATGAGGAGAAATCTATGTGGTGCTCTCTTGAGAGGGAGATTTAGATGCCACCAAAAGATGAGATTTTAGCTCAAAAAGAGGAACCTCAAGAAGTTGTAGAGCAACCACAAATTGTGGAGCAGAGAGTGGAGACATTCACTAAAGCAAAATCTCCAGAGAAGGCAAAAAAATAACCAAGGAAGTTGATAGACTTGTGCAGGATGCGAGGGAGAATGTGGGATATCCTTCAAATTTGCGTAAGCAAAGGAGGTCACCTGAGAGGTACAATGGCTATATGGCTCTTATGACTGAGCTTATAGAGATTGAGCAATCCTATTTTGAGGAAGAAATAGAGCAACCTGTATGGGTTGATGAAATGTTGGAGGAATATGAATCCATTGCAAAGAACCGTGTTCGGGAAAGGTCCCAAGAACAACATATAAATCAATAGTGGGTTTGAGATTGATCTTCAAGGTGAAACAGGCAACAAACGGAAGCATAGGGAAGTATAAGGTCAGATTTGTGGCCAAGGGGTACTCTCAAGTTTACGGAATTGACTATCAGGAGACATTTTCTCTTGCAGTAAGGTACTCATCCATTAAATCAATTCTTGGTTTGGCTATGTAGATGGGGTGGAATATCCACCATATGGGTGTAAAACAACATTTCTGAATGGGGTTATTAAGGAGGAGGTGTACATAGAGTAGCAAAAAGGTTTTGAGACATTTGATCAAGAGTCTCATGTGTGCAGACTCAAGTGAGTGTTGTACGATCTCAAATAAGCACCTTGTGATTGGTACACCAAGATCGATAGTTATCTCACCGGTTTGGGCTTCACCATAAGTGAAGCAGATGTGAACCTCATCACATATGGATGGAAGGAAAATTTCTTATAATTGTCTTATATGTTGATAATTTTATTTTAACTAGTGATGAGCCATTGACCATATCTTACAAGGAGGACCTTGCAAGGGAATTTGAAATGAAGGACACGGGTCTCATGCACTAATTTATCAGGTTGGAAGTATGACAAGCTGATGGGGAATTATTTGTCTCTCAAGGCAAGTATAAAAATGAGATACTGCAAAGATTCTACATGGAGAGTTGTAAACCCATGGAAACACCTCTAACGAACAACTAGAGGAAGGAGGATGCCACTTCAGGTGAAGTGGATGCTACCATTTATTGATAGCTAGTGGGTCCACTCATGTATCTTGTGAACACATGACCAGATATGTGATGTGCAGTCAACGAGCTAAGCCAAGCTATGGTTAGGTCAACCAAACTATTTTGGAAGGGAACTAAGCATGTTTTACAGTACCTCACAGGCACTACCTAGTTTGGACTATGGTATAGACGAGCAAAGGGAGTGAAGTTGTGCAGCTTCACGGATGCAGATTGGACACGAAGTCCATTAGAACAAAAGAGTACATCAAGTGTAATTTTTAGTGTTGGGTCCGTAGTTGTTTCTTGATACGACAGGAAGCAAAGATCTATGGTGCTCAGCTAGACAGAAGCATAATACATGGCTGCAAGTCAAGAAACATGTGAGGCGATATGGATGAGAAAGATACTTGTTGGACTATTTGATCAGATGATGGATCCAATTGCGATAATCAGAGTTGCATCAATCTCTCTGAGATTCCTATATTTCACTATCGATCCAAGAATATAGATATCCAATATCACCATTTACGAGACTGTGTCTAGAGGCAGATGATGTTGCTACACTCCATTCTAATAAAGGAGTAACATGTTGACATTTTGACAAAAGATTTGTCAAGAGGGAAGTTCAAATTTCGTAGGTGTAGGATAGGGGTGGTTGATAATCCCTTTCTTGCAGAGAGGGAGTCTTGAAAGGTGTAGCAAGAAATTCTCAATTTGATTTTTCCTTGATTAAATTGAGAAAATTTGAATTTCCACATCAACAGACAGCTTGGATGCAGTTAACTTGTGTGACATGGCTTGTGTCACCTGGTTTACTCAGTAAATTTGAGTTGGAGGAGTTAGAGTTCAGTTAAGCATGTATGATTTCTAATTTGTAGCAATCAAAGTTAGATATCTCAAGTTGTTTTCAGTTAAACTAGTTCCAACTGCTTGAGGAACTGGTGCAAGGCCAATTGTGCAGTGGGACTTCAGTCAAACTCGGTGATCATCCAGTTAACTGATCAATCAACCTAAAATAGCTAATGCATGGAGAATTCTAGTTCCCCAGCTGTGGTGGAGATTCCAAGGCAGTGTATCATCAACTGTAGACTAGCCTTGAGTGTACAGGTGTTGCATGTAGTTAGATGATTAACCTTTGGAATTTCACAATCCATTTTGTAAAAATTCCTAAATAATAGGGGCTTAATTTCTCAAGGAATTGCACAAGGAAATATGGGCTCAAGCAGAGGTAGAAATTTACTAAGTCTAGGTTAGAGCTTCTCAGTGAGCAGAGAGACAGGTTATTCACTTGTAGGTTGTGCTCAGTTGAGAAAATAAATTGCAATACATTTCTATTGATCATATTAATGCAAGCATACATTGGGGTTTTTAGTATATTGTTTTCCCTAGGAAAAATTTTGTGTGCATGTGTGTTATTTCTTATTGCATGTATGTAATTTTTGTTCTAAATTGTGAATTACCTTCCAAAGAGCATTAGAGTAGGTTTGTGTCCTATGATTTTGATTAAAACTTCATGAGTAGTTGCAACTCTACACCATAATTTCTACAAGGGTGGTGGAGGGAAATTATCTATGACAACTTTTGCGAGAAGAAGACGTTGAGGATAAAAGATTGGATTTTGGAAGAATTAGTCACAAAATTCACAAGGGCGGTAATTTTGGTTGCAGGTGTGGAGGTAGATGGATTAAATGTAATTTTGGCTGCAAGTGTGTAGGTAGACAAGTCATAGTTACTCCTTTGATTTTTGTCGATGATGAGTTACTATTTGGTAGATTGACCTCTTTTGATCGGTCTCTAGACTCCTTATGAATAATATTAAATCTCATATGATTTCTTCTTACCCAGATGGTGCATTGATACTGGAGATTTATCATATTTTTGGTGTTATCTCCACTGCACTGGATGCAGATTTTAAATATCTTAGATTTATACTCCAACCTAATTGTTATGGAATTAAGGATTGGAGCTGACTTATAGAGAAAATCCAATGTATACTTTTATCATGGGTACACAGGTGGCTCTCCCTAGGAGGCAAGTTGACTCTAGTTCGAGCAGTCCTTTAGAGCATCTTTGTATATTGGCTTCATATTTTTGCTCTGCCTAAGAATATCAGTAAATGTATCTTTCTGGCTTCATCTTGGCATGGGAAAATTTGTGTTGTAAAGGACAGAGTGGGCCTGGTTGTTGTTTACTCTGTATGGAGGCGATGGATGACCAGACTCATCTATTTCTTTGATTCTCCTTAGTAAAATCAATTTGGAATGGTGTATTTAATATGTTGCATTTACAGGCATATTAGAACTACTCTTTTGTGGTTTATTGTATTAAGGACTGGACTATTGAATATAAAACATTTGGACAACTTCCAATATACATTGGGGTTTTGACCCAAAGAATGCATTATTGTCCCAAGCTCCTTCATTGTGATACATCCACCTCCATCCTTGTAAAAAAATCTAAAAGCCTCCCTGAACTTAGACATAACCTCCATCCCATATTCCTTTAGTAGATAAAACCCTTCTCTCATTTTCTGACCATGCCAATCTACCCTCCATCCCATATTCTCTCATGAGCCCTGTGTAAACCACCATTTCATTCAAGGATGGGGATTTTGATGCCTACTCTAACCATATTTGTTAGATACTTTCCCCCTTTTCTTGCTTATGGTTTCTTGAGTTGGCCTCCTCTAAATATTCCCTACTCTCCTTAAATTATTTGGAAGGTAGTCTTTGGCTGCTAACCCCATTTTACCGGAGATCCTTGACATGTCCCTTGAAATTTTGATTCGGCCCCATGATCTATTTTATGCCAGTGAGTCGAAAGCTTTAGATTTCTTTTCTGCATATTCATTCATGACCAAGCACTATACCACTAGTTCTAAGAATCCTGTGGTTACTATCACCACAATAAATGTATATTGTATTTTAGAGGAGATAACAATTGTATATTTCCCTTTGGGACACTCAAAAAATATTTTGATGCACCCTATTTCTCTAACACTCTAGTCTACTTTATGACCTTAATTCCCATTCCATGTTCATCCATGTGGATGCACTTTATGATGTTATAGGACAACCTAATGTCCTTGTCAACTCCCTCTCATCTTCCTTGCCATGTTTTCTAGGACTTGTGTAGCCAACAAGAAATTTGGGAGATGAATGACAACAAGGTAGAAAATCAAGGGGTTTTCAAGTCATTTATTTAGGGTTCCCACTAGAATAGTCCCACCATATGATCCACCCAATCCCTAAATTGGGGTTTAGTTCTATTTCATTTAATTATTAGATGATCATGGTGGGCCATGATTCCAAGTTAAATTTTATGACTCTTCATAGGATATTATTGGAGATACTTTAGGAGACACCTCTTTGGCTAAAGGGTTAAGGAAGGATTTTGACTTCAATATCAAGACATTAACCATATCCTCAAAATTTCTCCCATCAACCATATCCTCAACATATTGAACCAACAATCAAGAAGACAACTGAGGTGAAGCATGGGCATCCTCTATCTTCCACGTTGTTCAGGATATATATAAATCTATGAATGCCTCTACATTCCACCAATTTTGCATCAATAAAATTTTGGGTTGCCCCACTATCCACCAAGATGGATACACATTGTCCCTGCAATGTGCCTCTGATTCCCAAAATTGCAAAATTGGGATTTTCCATGTTAAAATTTTAATTCGAGACTGACCATGCATTGGAAGGCAATTAACACATTATTAAGACATTAAAAATGAATAATTGACACAATACCAAATCCAATACATGCATTGATTTTTATCTCACAAGGTATTTAGATGCTAATCGAGCAAGTTCACACGAAGAGAGAAAGGAATATCATGATACATTGTTCAATTTGTAATCAAGAGCATTATCTTGGATAAGGGAGAAGTAACATTTAGTTTCTTTCTCATATACAAAGGAAAAATTATGAAGCAATGTAAAATGCCTTTCGTGAAGCAATGTTGTTGTAAAGGGTGGGGATTTTGGGTAGAGGGTTATAGGTTTTGGAGGTATTAAAATAAGTATTTGGTAAAACTAGGGGATATGTACTAAACTAGGCATGAAGTAGTATTGACTATTTAGTAATAGAAAGAAAAGGGTATTCTAAATCGTGAACACACTAATGGTTTTTTATCTCACCACTTGAAAGGATGTTATGAGTTCAATGAACCACATGAGGGAGAAGATTATATGCTAGTAGTACTTTTTTGCAATGTTCCAAATCAGATGTGAATGGAGAGGACTTTGCAAAGGTTTTTTTGCAAGGGTCAAGGGTCTCTAGGATTTGATATTTGGTCAAAATGGTGGAATGAGGACGAGTTATCCAATGCAATGTGATCAGAGGAAGTGGATTCAGTTGTATGTTTGGATGTCATGAAGATGCTAAAGGTTGCGAGGTTCGTTCTAGCAGGTGGAAAGGACAATGAAAATTGTTCTTTGCCAAGGAAGAGTAGATTAGACTCCTCTTCTTTGGCAAGAGATATACACAACAAGGGGTAGCTAAAAAATTCATTTGCGCATTTTGACATCATTGTCGATGACATTTATTGTGAATGGGTTGTCATGTTGGTTAGCTAGTGTTGGGGCATAATATGATGGAGACAATCAGGAAATCTACTTTCACTACAAAAAAGGGGCAAACAAGAAGTTAATTTTTTTGCAAGGGAATTCTGAATACATTATCACATTAGTTTAGTGGTTGTCATTTATTAATATGATCATGGTGGGTCATACTTTCTAAGCTAAATGCTATGACTCTTCATAGGATTTTTTTAGAGATACTAGAGGAGAGACCTCTTTGGCTCAAGGGTTCAGGAAGGATTTTGACTTCAATATCAAACCATCAACTATATCTTCAACACTTGTGCCATCATGGAGGAGGGGAGACATTTCTCTTCAAAATTATTCCTCTACTTTGTAGATTTTTTGAAGTTGTTTGATGTTATCTTCAGGGATGCATTGTTCCATGGATGAAATTTGCATTTCAAAGATTTTGTTTACTTTTATTATATGTCTACTAGTTTCTCTAGGAATTTTTTCTTCTTCCTTGTTCCCATTTAAAGTGGGCAAGTCTCCGCTTTAAAATTCCCTGATATTGTTTTGCAGTTACCCAAATCCACTTCCCTGTTGTGTTTGCTGAGGCAATTTTGACTTGGCCCAAATGATTTGTTTCCACAAAATATGAGATTTCCTTGCCATTTTTAACATTTACTATTGATTTTTTTTCCATTTTGGGATGAGGCCACTCATTAAATATCCTCAATGAAAATAACGCATGAACCTTGATGAAGCCCTAAAAGAACAATCCCTCGTTCATCCGTAAAAATCGTCGAATTTCGCTTTGATCAAAACAAAATATGCTCAATACTAAACTACCCACATAAATGGTATTGAGATATAATAAAATTTACTCCAAGTCTAAGTTTTCGATTCCTTCTCGAGTCGGAAAAACCACTGGCATTATCGAGTTGGTAAAAGAAAGTAGGATATGTTATCCAAAATCCTAGCTTAGTGCCCTGAATCCCTAATGTGACTGATACTTTGATTAATTGAGCTGATGTATCGATCCTTTATCTCATGGCTAGCTGTGACAACTCGATTTATTGATTTAGCTGATCTAATCTCAGGGTTAACTGTGGCAGCCGAATTTGAATCCATGATCCATTTGCCGTTTGTAGAAAAACCACGAGTTCATTGAAACCATCAAGAGAACATGGAAAATTCTTCATGTTCTTCCACTCCAACATAATTATATTATCAACATTATAAAACATATAAAATATGTATCAATTTGTACCAGGCAAATCTACTTGAAAGGATCACAACCTATAAGCTCGACCATGAAGTCTTACTCCAATAAGGTCAAGATAATTAAACAAGTGACCTTTAAATAGAAAAGATTTTTTAACAATGGGAACTCAACTAACTAGGTTGACCCTTAAGACTATGTATTTTTACCATTCACTTTGAAATTTGAGAAAAATAATTTTAAATTTATAAAATTACTAGCATTATAAATGAAATATTTATAATAAACTCATTTTTGCATTAAAATAAAACTTTTATTAAGTTAAAATTAAAAAATTTGTATTACCAAACTCCTCCTAACAACCACAAAAACAAACAAAAAAAAATATTAGAAATAATAGTACTCAAGGTGTAAAGAAGCAATAAATGTAAAAGACACTCATACCGATGAGAACACACTTAACATAATATCAATGAATTTTATGGTTAAAGACTTGCGTAATTACATTAGCATAAGTTTTAGCGTAGGTTCTAGATAGAGCCACATTCCGACGAGGGGGTCTTATGCCTCCCATCCTACCTTGCCTTTTCAGTTTCAAGAAATCTCTTTCTTTCAGAGCATTTCGCGCACTCCAATAATGAGCAGACTTCGGAGGGATCGAATCCCATTACCACACTCCAATAGCGCGCAGAATTCAGAGGGATCGAATCCCATTACCTCAGTTCAAGTTAAGAATTCTTTGAATCAAAATTATCCTCCACCTCCTTGTCGGAGCTTGATTCTATTTCTCCTTCCCTGGGTTTTAATGCTCTGAGAATTTACAGGTGTGCTCTATTTTTTTGATCATTTTGATATATCTCCCTGTATAGGTTTGGTGTATAAATCGGTGACCTTCTTTGCCAATCTGTTTTATATCCTAGGCATTTTGGTCAAGTAAATCCTGTATTTGGTATTTGGTGTGTCAGTCCCTACTGCTTCCCAGTATGCATAGGGTATCCAGGTTTTTGCCCTGTCTTTGCTACAGCTTTCAAAAGCTCTTGGATGTACTATCTGTTTCTCTTTATATTGCCTCAATATAATACAATTATGCTTTTTCGTTCTGAAAAAAAATAATGTTGCTGGAAGTTGTTCAAAGAAGAAATTTTAAAGAATTTATGCTTGTATTGTGAAAGTTTATTTCTTTTCATGATCGACATGATTTTGTCCAGCTAATTGTGAATGTAATTTTACAAGCTCTAGTTTTTTTAGTGAGGGTTTATGGTTTTGGTGGTAATTTTGGAGAATAATGTTTATATCCTGTAGAGCATTATGAACGCCTTTGATTTGGATTTAGCCAATGTTTGTTTTGTGCTTGTTTTGTATTTTGCCAAAACAAAAGCTTGATAGTTAACAACACCCGCCTACCTAGGGTTCGAATCAGGGATCTTGGATGAGGATAAATCTAAATGATCAACGAACACCCGCATACCATGGGATTCGAATCCACACCCTATGATGCTTTTTTTGAATTTTTCCCAAACTGGAAATTGATTGATAGACAACGACACCCGCCTAGCGTGGGGTTTGAACCCACTACGCGAGATGATTGTTGTCTGTTAAACTTAGCGATGGTTGTTTAGTATTTTTCCAAAACAGGGGCTTGAGAATAATAAATCCCGACGGTTCTAACAAACAGGAGCTCAGAGAATAAGAAATCCAGAGACAAAAATATTTCATTTCAAAATATGCATTAAATGAACACAACACGCCAAACGTAGGGTTCGAACCCACGACTACAAGATTAGGAACCTTGGGCTTTAACTACTAAGCTAGATGGGTTACTCCTTTTGACTTCCCACTTAAATCAAACTCCAGAATTATTACCTTCAATGAATTTAGGTTAAATTCAACACAAGTAGTTTACTATTAATAATTCCACGTTGTGGACATGCTCTTGAATTGCAGTAACATCAACTTTCAGTTTGTTCTCGGTTTTGAGTGTCCACATTCTTTTTTTTCTTTTCAAAGGATGGGGATGTTTTAATATATATATATATATATATATATATATATATATATATATATATATATATATATATATATATATATATATATATATATATATATATATATATATATTCAAAAAATATGATGGAAAGATTAACTACGTAGACCATGAAACAATAATTCAGTTGCATTTGGCTTTTACATTGAAATCAAGGAAATGGAGGCTCAGTGGTAGTGAAGGGAAATATGGAACTAGGAAGAAAGAGAAAATAGGGTTTATTTTATTTTTGCTGGAACCTCTTTTTGTTGTTGATCTCATTTGTTTATCGGTAGGGATGATGTAGGTGCTCGTGATAGCACTAGTTGAGACATGCCAATGGGGTTGTGGTTTAAGGATGATGACATTCCCATGCTAGGCTACCCTGAGGATTCACTTCTCTTGGAGGTGCGAATTAGTTGTTAGGGCCAATATTATGGTGCAAATTTTGGTTTATTTTGATGAAAGAGCACCCCTTGGTGTGGCAAGTCAGCCAAATGGAATTCATTTGTTGTCAAGTAATTGAACTTTTTTTGTGGTCAGTTGTTTAACTGACCTACGAGTCTTTTTTACCCCACCCAGTCCTTGACATTTTTGGGCCAGTTGTAATGCTTTTTGACCTAAATATAGACTTCAAACAAAATAGTATACAATAGGCACCGCTAGTGCGATTGTGGTTGTATACTGTAGTCACCACTAGTGTGATTACCATAGTATGCAGGAACCACTAGACTTTATGCAATCTCAAATGCTCTTGAATCTGGAACTGTTGATTTCATGCCTTAAAGAACCAGATTGATTCCACTAAATTTGGATCTAATTTTTAATTGTTGTTTCCTTTCTTTCAAAACCTCTTCCAGTTATTATTAATCTCTTATTATTTGACTACTCTGCCATTTACCTCTGAAATAATCAAATTTACTTCTTGAATATCTACAATAGCCCCAAATTGGTTGATCCCTGCCATAGAATACTCTGCCACCTCATTCAATCTGAAATCATCACATGCCATGTGTATAGAGTAGATAGAGCACAAAAATGCTTCATTGTCATCACCTATTAATGCAACAAAAGGAGACAAAAAATCACTCATTTGTTGGCAGTCTCCACTGTTCGAATCATATAGAACATAAGTCTCAAGTATGGTGAGTAATTTTTCATAATGATGCTTACGATATGTTTATAGGCGTTCATCATTAATAGTGACTGCAAACTTTTCTGGAATGAGATTATATTCCTCCATAGATTCATTATCTAAGAAGGCCTCACTTTCTCTATTCCTATCATTATTTTGTTCCAATTCTTCTGAGGAAATTCTCTGTAGTTCATTATGTAAACCATTATGATAGTAGTATGTGAAACATCATCGAGTTTTTCTAATAATCCCTTGCATTGGATACAGGCTGCCTAAAATCTCCAACTTATAGTTTGAAAGCATGACTAGTAGTGACAGGCATAAAAAAAATCTGTTATCACCACTATCAAGTGAAATTATAAATAGTAGAAGAGAACTTAATTTCTTCAGGTTCCATCCTCCAAAACCATAACACAGGAATGAACTTTACAATCTTGTTGACCTTAACTTTCTTACTTGTTAAACAATTACAATGTTTTTCCCATTTAATGGTAATGGTTTTTAAAAGAAAATGATCATGTTGTCTCACAATTATTTGATAGTAGGCTCTACCTGAAAAATGGAGAGTGTACTTAATAAAGTATGGACTATCTTCAGCCATAAACGATGACTAGGGTCTTTGAAAAAATACAAATTGAAACACCTAATACAAATTCCCTTGAAAATAAATCCTTTGGCTTCAAGATGGTCTTCATTTGATGTTTTTCTGTTTGCAGTTAAGATTCACCAGGATCACTAAACAATCCAATTCAGATGTCCATGAATGCAGCAATTTATTCCTATAGCATAAGCAATGCTCTAGTGTCATAGTATTATTGTCAATAAATTTTTTTGATTGATATCAACAATGACTTTTGATGACATAGAAACTAGGACCTTATGGGTGAAATTTGTCAACAATTATCACTGACGTAGATGCTAAAGAGCCAATGCTTTTTGACACTTGGATATTTCCATAACCATCAGTTCACAGTTAGGTGTTTTTATAAAAGTAGAAAAAATTAAATCTGGGGATTTTCTGAAAAATAGGCTTCAGAGAGCCATTTGAATCTTCCAAAACATGACACTTGTTGAAAAGATGAAAGAGGTTTTTGTAAATCAGCATGTTCCCGAAAAATTCATGTTTTATTTTTTCAAAATTCATCACCACCTTCTCTTAAATTGCTCCCAAAGTTAGTCTTTTATGGAAAAAAGTATTAAAAACAGTTTTGTCAATTTGGGCAGATTTGCCTTAAACATTTTTCGTGAAGCTAGGTGAATTCCAAGGGTTCCAGAAGCATGTTGGGTCATCTAGGAACACAACCTAGGCTCCTAAGTTTCCATGTGAATGCCCAAAGTATCCAAACTAAAGGCACTACCAAATCAAAAGGCAACGCTCACTCTAGAAAAACTATCAAATCAGTGAGGGCTCAAGAAAAAACTTGTATGTCCTAACAGATCCTTCAATATCTGGTGCTCACATATGAAGTATTGTTTATGCACAACAGTAGTGAATTAAATCTATATGCCCAATTGGATAGCTAATATGAATTAAATCTAGATGGAATTCATGTTTGTGAGATAGCTAATATGAAGATATTCTAATTCTCTATTCTGAATAAGGGAAGATTGCATATGCTATAGGTAGTATGACAAGAGTTGCCACTTTGCCTCATTGGGTAACATTGGAAAGAAAAGGAAGTTTGGTGCAATAGCCATAGTAGAGTAATGAATGACACTTTAAACAGTTGAAAAAAAATACTTGTGTGCCAGATGTTGATGAGTCAAGTAAAATTTTTATTTCTTGTCTAGTTAATCCAGTCTAGTTAATGCTTTTCAATGTTGCACCTTGCTTCTGACAGGTTGAATTAGAGGACCCAATTGAAAATATTAGGGCCAAGTTGGTAAGATAGGTTGCAGCAAAGACAAATGATTTAGCAGGTGTTAGAACTACCACATCTATTGTACTTGCGCAAGGTTTAATAGCTTAAGGTGTAAAGGTAATTTATTTGTCCCTATTACTGGCTTAAGTATTTATTCATTTTTATTCTGTCTACAAGTTTGGTTCTTCTTGAATCCCCTTTACTAGGAAAAACAGAACTCTTTTTTCTTTGGGCCACCTGGATGAGCACAGATCCGAAAGTGGTGAAGCGGGTATTTAAGGGGGCAGGTTTCCAAGACAATAACAACTAAGAAAGCCAATTATTTGAAGCCCCTGCCACTCAAACCCATCATATCCTTCTGCTAAAACGGTCTCCAGAAGCATTCAGGCATAAAGTGCACACCCAAATGATGACTTGCAGCATATCTATTTTCATTCTACTGACATGGCCTTTTTGGGATTTCAAAGTGTGTTAGTTGTGTCTTACTAGCCCTTTATTACTCTTTGCATAATCTTATTTATAGACATGGGATTTGGGCTTATTTGAATTCATGGGTGTGAGGTGATTGTTGATATATCTTTGGTTTTGTAGGTTAACCAGGTGGGTTGAGGGATAAAAGGAGATGGCAATGAGACGGTGGGTACTGGGCATCTAAGCTGGGTTGGATTCTTGGTTTTTAGACAATCATGGGAGAATCAAGTGCAGCAGCACCTACTATCACGCCCAAAATTGATACAGCCATTGGTACCATTGTGTGGGTGAGAAGGAGAAATGGGTCCTGGTGGCCTGGAAGGATTCTGGGTGTAGAGGAGCTATCTGCAACTCACTTGATGTCTCCCAGATCAGGAACCCCTGTTAAACTTCTTGGTAGGGATGATGCCAGCGTGTGAGTATCCTCTTCTTCACCCTAATCATCTTGCATTTTTCTTACCTTACAAAGAAGCTATCATTGCCGCATATCCATCTGTAATTCCAATTTTCAGATGTGGAACTTTAGTTAGATTCCATGTATTTAAAATATAACTTTTGTCCAAAGGCGATGATTCTTACAAGGTTCTATCCTTGTTTTCAGCAATTCATTATTTTTTCTTGGTAGACCTTAAAAAGATTTTGAATGGATCAATATTCATCATGTTGCGTAGTTGCATAATATGTTTCTGATTACTGTCATCATGTGACATGGGAAATAATGCACATAAACCAAAATAAACAAAGAAATAGTTACACCCTCATCTGGGATGTATGGCATTGATAAATAATTCTTTTCACAGTGTTGTGCTTCATTTAATAAAACAACAGTACAAAATGGTACCTCATATTTTGGCAATATTTTTGTATGCAAATCTCACACTACGCTTCCTGCTGTACTCTTTATTTAAATAGTTTTCTGCAGCTCTCACCAACATGGGGAATGCAATTATTAAAGTAATTTTTGTTCAGTGGTGTATTTTTTTCTTGATGGAAATAATGTAAGCCAGTTTCTTCCTTGTCCTTGTATATTTGTCAGTTATTTTCCTTCACGACTAGCTCATGCTTGACTGATGATTTTTTGGAGTATCCCTCTTAGTTTGCCTGGAATTATTTCTGGTTGTTCCTACACTAGATTCAAATATATCCACGAAGTTTCTAATAAGATCTACAATTGAAAATCAAGAAGTTGTTGGTCATTTTGGAAGATTGACATTTTCGTGTTGAAATTATATGGAAACTATAATATGAAAGTACTTTGACTAGAACTTGGAATAACATATTAGAAATGAAAAGTATACGAGAAGTTTCCTCTTCAGCCTAAGATGCTGACATATATTAATGAGAAAAATGTTTGTTGGCATAAAGGAGTTTCTACATGAGCTCTTAATCCATATTCATTTCCTTTTTGATGAGGATTCAGAATTTGCTGGCAATCCCTAGCTTTGTACATGATAATAAGTTGATGATCACAAAGATCTTGGGATCACGAGTAGCTCATTCATAACTGATATAATCAGCTGAGAGTACTCCGCTGAAAACAGTAGCAACGATCAAGTCAATACACAGTAGAATATCCTACTATCACGTGAAGGAAAGAATCATAAACAGAATAGATGCACATTTCATGAATCTTGCCTATAAGCATCTTCTAACTGGGTTTTGCCAATTCCAAATTCTAGATGATTACTATTGCAGGTTAACAACTTCTTTATCAGTTTGTCATGCTAATATGTCTTTACATAAAGTAGCAATCCTATGGATCTGACTTTGGGTCAATCCTAGTGCAGCTTTTCTTAGGATCCAGGTTTGTAACCATAGACAATGGTTCTATTTTACTGCAGATTTGATTACAATATTTTTTTTTATAATAATGTATTAAAAGAAAAGAGGGAGTGCTGTGGCTATATTCATACAACCCAATACAACATTTTTGTATGCTACTCTTCATCCTATCCTTGGGTTAGGGTTGGGATGATGGGTTGAACTAGGTTTCATTCTTGATTTCCTGTGCTTAATAGTGCACAGGCTTTTGAACTCCTTAACAAATTGCTTGCAAATTAAAATACTCTGGAAAAACATAGTACATACCTATGCATTTTCCTATGAACCCAAGGTGTTGCCATATTTTGCTAGCAGGGATTGAGATCCCCTGGCTTTATTTTTGTCCGCTTCTTTTTCCCACAGCACCTCCTCCAACTTTTGTCCTCTTGTAAGTGGTGGAGACTCGGAGAGTTGGATGGGTCTGCTTCTAATGTTTTTGGCTATCAGTAATTGATATAGGAAATATCTGCCTGGCTAATCCAAGCCTAGGTGCAGAGAATATGAAGGGTTGAAGCCCATGTTTTGAAGACCCATAGAAAAACTGCATTTTAAGCTGATTTTTTAGTTTGTTTTTCCATGAAATCATGTGTGCGCAAAATGGCAGGCCTTGCAATGGTTGCACCCAATCAAAAAGCACAGCAAGGCAACAATAATAGGAAGGCATTAGGAGACATTGGCAATGTGGTGGGAGCTCGGAACCCCAAATGCAATATCAACAAAGATGTGGTGATGGAGTATGTTGTTTTATGTTATTTATTATCCTTTAGATGTATAAATTGAATCAATCTGCTGCTGGGTTTTTGTTTCTTTCTATTTGGTGGCCTCTGCTTCTAATGTCAAGTCCTACACTATTGGATTGACTACTGTTTCAGGAGGTCTAGAGTAAACTTGGTTGTCAATGCCAACAAGGGAGCCAATCCCAGCACTCAGGTAAGTTTAATCAGAGTCAATTAAGCAAGCTGAATTATTGTTTTTTTGTAAAGAAATGGGTCTACCATTTATAAAGGACAATCTCCTGGGGAATTGAACTAGCAACCAGGAAAAACCTCTGTGTTCAACCACCTGCGTTTTCGATCTTCCTGCCTAGTATTCTGTTTTTCTGGGCATGTTTAATTTGTTGCTCTTTGTTTTCATTTCACGGGACTCATTCTGTTCTCTATTTTCTGTGAGCCCAAGCATGGAATCTCACTCTTTAATTTTCCCATTTTGATTCCAGCAATTCCAAGCAGATGATATTTTTGTTAAGGCAGGAGCCAAAGCAGAGGCAAAGGCAGTCCGGGGAAACAAACAGAGGCGGATTGTCAGAAGGAAGGCTGAGAATGACACTGCTAGAAAGAAGGATAATGTAGTTTCTATCGGTGATAGCATAGACTCAAGTGCACAAGATGGCGGATTACAAACATCTAGCCAACTCAAAGCAATGAAACCCATAGCACAGTCACAGACTGTGGTGCTAACAGCTCGAAGTGAGGTCTGTCTTATTGATTAAGTTTACTAGTTTTCTGATACTTTTCTTGTTTTATGTACTGGCTTAAATCCAAATATATATCAGCCAAAGGTACCCACATCCACGCCCAATTACTAAGAGGTTTTATAGCTATAAGATTGATTTATGTTTATCTATTATGTAGTTTGGATAAAAATGATTAATAATGTTGATGGGGGTATTTCAGGACGCTCAAGAGGTTCTCCCTAGCATTGATGATGGAGACCTCGGAAACCAATTGGCAGTTGCGGAATATGTTGGAGACATATACAAGTCCTATCAGAAGATTGAGGTATGTTTCTCTATCAATGATTGGAGATTTGTGTGAATGTGAAGGTAAATTTTTAATTTTCATTTAGTAATCATTGGCAGTCCCGTATGTCCAGAACACGGGCCGTGTACCTCTAGATTATATGAAAAGGCAGGATGAAATCAATGAGACAATGAGGGCAACCCTGATTGATTGGTTGATACAGGTACAAATTAGTTCCTATCCTAACTTCGTTTGCTGCCAATGTTGGATCTAGAAGAACTTTATGTGGGCAATTTCTTAGGCTTTACCTCGAAATATTAAATTTTGCAGGTGCATCACAAATGTGAACTAATGCTAGAAACATTGTATCTCACTGTAAACATTATGGATAGATACCTTTCTATTTATATTGCTAGGAAGTGGGAATTACAATTAGTGGGTATCGTTGCGATGTTTATAGCTTGCAAATTTCAAGATACCTGCACTCCTCAGGTAGGATGACTTACTGACATCCATAAGCATGACTGTAAGGAAACCTTTTGCATATATCTAATTGATAGAATACCTGGTTGGCTGTTGAATATTGACATAAGAAGAATCAATTCATATTTGGTTACAGATCAATGAATTGATCTGCATCTTAGGATACCAATACACATCCAAAATGATAGTAGCCATGGTAATTATCTCTAGCTGATATCTTTCTGTTTCATTTAATTACAATATATTTTAAAGATTCATTGTGAGTGATACATTGATAATGATACTTGGCAGGAGCATACAATATTAAATCGATTGGAATTCAATCTTATCGTTCCCACTCCATGTGTATTCCTTGTCAGGTTTCTCAAGGCAGCTAGTCCTGACAGAGTGGTAAAGTGATGAACTCCACTGTTTCTTTTGTATTGTCAGAATAATCTTCTGATGTATTGATCAAATTGACTTTCAAAATGCTTCTGGAAAATTGAGATTTTGGTTTAAATGTCTTTTCTTCATTGTATTTCCTAATAATCCTCTCCTTTACTGTTAAAAATTAAATGTATTATCGCATGGTTTAGATAGAAAATCTAGCATTTTACTTGGTTGAGCTGTGTTTGCTTCATTACAAAATGATCAAATACAGTCCATCAATCCTTGCTGCTGCTACTGCCTACACTGCTCAATGCACTTTGAAGAAGGATCCATGTTGGAGTAAAACACTTGCTCTTCACACAGGCTACTCAAAAGAAGATCTCAAGTAAGTCTTCTAGTTCTCAAGGCACCATGCTTTTAATGAGTTTAACCTTCCAAAGGATACTTACTGCTAAATATCTTAGGAATTTCCATGAATTACGCAATCTGTAGATTATATATCCAAAACCTAGTGGAGCTGCTACAACACTAATTTATTGGCAACATGTCTGAAATTGTATCTAATTCTACATATGGGAAAGATTGACAAATGTGCACATCAAACTATTTGGGGTGTGTGCACATTTAGTTAACCCTGTACGTTGTTAAGGAATAACATTTGATTTACTTGTTCCAGGGAATGTGCAAACTTCATGGTTGACTTCCACTTAAGTGCAGGAAAAGATGAGCTGAGATATGTTCATGAGAAGTATTCAGATCCATGTCATGGCTATGTTGCTTTTTTATGCCTTGCCAACTTACCCAATGATGACAGTTGCACCACCAGCAATGACGCTGTCATTTGTATTAGTGATAACATCGACTCAAGTGCACAATAAGGGGGATTAGAAAGACCTAGCCAACTGAAAGCCAGGAAACACACTGCACCATCGTTGACTGCAATGATAACATCTCAAAGTGAGGTCTGTGTCACTCTCTTATACTTTTCTTGTTCTTGTTCAACAAATATACACAAACCAAAGACTGCAATGCTAACATCTCAAAGTGAGGTATGTGTCACTCTCCTATACTTTTCTTGTTCTTGTTCAACAAATATACACAAACCAAAGAGTATCCATGTCCACTCCAAATTACTAGCAAGTTTTATAACCTTAAGATAGCTTTGTCTTTAGTCATGTTGTAAGTTGGATGAAAATGATTAGTTATCTTGATAGCCTCAAGTTAGTGTTGTGTTTATTTATGATGTAAGTCAGCTGAAAATGATTAATAATCTTGATGAATGTATTTCAGGATGCATTCAGGGATTCCCATCAGGTGCTTCCTAGCATTGATGATGGAAACATTGAAAACCAATTGGCAGTTGTTGAATACGTTGAAGATATATACAAATTCTACAGGACAATTGAGGTATGTTTCTCTGTCAATGATTGCAGTTTCTTGTTAGGGTGAAGGTAAAGTTTTATTTTCCTTAACTAAAATTTGGCATTCATGTATGCCCAGGAAGTGAGTTGCGTACCTCCATATTATATAAGAAACCAGGTTAAAATCAACACAAAGATGAGGGCAGTCGTGATTGATTGGTTGGTGGAGGTACAACTTTGTTCCTATGCTAGTTCCAACTTCCATTTGCTGTCAAACTTAGATCTAAAAGAGATTTATATGGTCTATCTCTTAGGCCTGACATCAAAATCTTAAAATTTTCAGGTGCATCTGGAATTGGAATTAATGCCAGAGACGTTGTATCTCACTGTGAACATCATTGACAGATACCTTTATATTCAGAGTATTGTAAGGAAGAATTTGCCATTACTTGCTATCGCTGCAATGTTTATAGCTAGCAAATATGAAGAAGTCTGTCCTCCACAGGTAGGATGACTTGCTGACATATGTAAGAAAGGATGTGTATATATCTAATTAAAAGAACACTTTGTTGGTTGTATAAAAGTACATACACCAGCAATATCTACTCCTATAGAAGATTACGCTTTATGCTGGAATCAGCACAAAAATTATATTATAATAGGTAACACAATATTGATAAGAGCTGGTTTATACTTGGCTACAGGTCAATGACTTCATCCGCATCTTCCCAAATGAATGCACGTCAGAACAGATAGTGGCCATGGTAATTAGCTCTAACTGATAATTCTTTGTCATTGATTGCAACATAGTCTCCAAACATTCAGATTGACTGATCAATTGATAATAACTCTTCGCAGGAGTCTACGATATTAAAGCAACTGAACTTCAAGCTTACAGTTCCCACTCGGCCATATGTATTCCTCCTCAGGTTTCTAAAGGCAGCTGATTCCAACAAAGTGGTAAAGTTTTGAATGACACCACTTTTTATATTGTTGAAAGCAGCCTGTGTGGCATTGATCAAATCTACTTTCGAAAATGCCTCATAAAATCTAGCATTCATGTTTTAAATTACTTTTCTTTATTGTATTCCTAATAATACCCCGCTGTACTGACAAGTCGTACTATCTATTATTCAGATGGAAAATCTAGCATTCTTCTTCGTTGAGCTATGTTTGCTTCAGTACATAATGAGCAAGTACAATACATAAAATTTGTGTTAAGGGCTTTGAGCACTTATCCGCTATGGAAGGCTTGTTTGTTGATGTGGTTTTTGAAATATTCAATGTATTTTTTAAGTTGTTTGTGCAAGTGTTTTCCACAACAGTAGTGAAGGCTTATCTGGATCTCAAATATTGTGCATAGGTGATGCTTTTACCTCCTTTAGTTAGTTCATTCTTGTTTATTGTGTGTTTTTACAAACATTTTGCAGTATGGTCCACTTTTTATCGTTTTTGATAATATATCTCATGTATTTGATACTTGTAGACCTTTAATCCATAAAAAACAGCCCAAAAATCTCAGAAATAGACACCTATAAATATAAACTAGTCATCAAATTTCAAGGAATATTTTTTCATGGGGCTAAAATCCTATTAAAATTTGGAACAAAATGCATATTTTCATATTTATGAGATGTATACTTTGTTTACTGAACTAGATTTGTATGTGTTCATATTGAAATCTTGTTACTATGTTTTAAATTGCGAGAAGCTTGATGGCTAAATGTTGTTTGCTTTATGATCCTTAGTTACCATTTGTGAAGTGTTTTAAGTAACTGGTTACGGCTGATCTTATGCTGGACCCTTTATCGAAGGTTCTTAATGTAGGTTCTGATTATAGCCGGTGTGATAACTTGCTAGGTACCAAAGGGACTGTCACATGCTTTGCATCATACTTGGTGTGCACCTCAATTTTCAATTCCATTATGGCATTAGCTGGGAATATCAATGTAGGACTTAAATTCTAAATACTGGATAGCCAGACATTATGTTTATTTTATCAGCATTTTGTATCTTAAAATGTAGTTTGTCATCGTTGCTTTATATATCTTACGATATTAGTTTTCATTATTTTTTTTTATATTTTGCAGTACTATGATGTTTGGAAGGAGTGCAATGGTGGCCTGTGCTATGATTTTTCAAATATGGAGAATTACTTAAACTAGGGTTCCATTAGGGATGCCCTGGGGGTTGGTAGCCGAAAATTTGTCTCCTGTAGCCCCTTGGTTTATGAAGCTATGCTTACTAACTGGATGCGGAAGATGGAAGTTGGCATTCCAACACTCTTGGAGGATGGTGTTAAGTTGCTAGTTTATGCAGGAGAATATGATCTCATTTGCAATTGGTTAGGTAATGATATTGTATACATATAACATATTGTTTTTGTTTTGGACAATGACTTTATGATTTAGGTGTTAAGTCTATTATTAACTTATTTGCAATTGTGTTTTTCAGGCTTCTCAGTCTAATCTTCAAAATTGAAAAGTTAATTGTTCAAATTATGTGTCTTTCAGGCAATTCAAGATGGGTGAATTCCATGGATTGGTCTGGAAGTGAGAATTTCAAGAAGGCACCTACAAAATCCTTCCTTGTAGACGATAAGGAAGCAGGTTTAATAACCAGTTATGGACCACTCAGTTTTCTCAAGGTAAAAGGCACTCGATGATCATCTTTGATTTCGTTGTACAAGTAGATAATTTCTTCCTTACAGAATCTTCTATTTTGCTGCACCAGGATCATGATGCAGGTCATATGGTCCCAATGGATGTATTGTGTGGAATATTCCTGCTTATTAGCTTACGAATTTGTTCCAGGTGAGAACGATACGGGCGAGCAGACATTCAAAATGATTTTATTTATTTTTTTTTTAATAATTTTTTATATTGTCTCTAGAGAGACAATAGTTTGAATTATGGACATTTATTTTTTTTTAAAATAATTTTTTATATTGTCTCTAGAGAGACAATAGTTTGAATTATGGAACTGTCTCTAAAAAGACAAAAATGTAATTGTCTCTAAAGAGACACAAATGAAATTTTCTTTAGAAAGACAAATCAAATTGTCTTTATAGAGACAATAATAATATGTGTTTTATATTGTCTTTATAGAGACAAATTTTTGAGACATTATATTTTGAGACACCCGCTTAGAGACAATATTTAAGACAATATTTGAGTTTCTTTTTGTCTTAAATTAAGACAATTGACTCAAATATTGTCTTAAAACTCCATACATGTAGTAATGCAGGGCTGAACGTTTCACTAGCCCATTTCTATAGTATATCATCCTTATTTAATTTTAATGGAGCTGCAGTTAACAAACCTGTATTTCTAGAAATAAATCGTGAACTTTCTTTTCGTTATAGTGGTCCTCCTGTTTCATTATCGTTGGGTAAGCGTTCCTTGGTTGGACGACTCGGTCGTATTTTATGTTAACATTCCAGTGCAAGAGTCGGTTATCTGACCGCCATACAACATCTCCATCCACTCCTATGAGAACTCAACACTGTTCTCTGAGTTATTCCTAGGGGAGAACTCAACACTGTTTTTTGAGTTATTCATTTTATATATGATTGTATTTTTATTTTGATTACAATTTCCAGACTATTTTGGAATCTGTTTATTGAAAAAAGTTTTTTTTTTGGCATCTGTGATTTATCTTCAAAATAAAATTAAATTAATGACTTGAAATCCAATTCTTTCCTAAATCTATAATCAAAACTCCTCAACTTCCAAAAAAAACTTACACAAATGTAAATTAAGTTATTGTAGATTAGATTCATCTGAGTGAGGAGCCAACAGTTTACTTTGTGACTGGCCTTCCAATGGCACTGATCTACAATCCGGTTTAAGGATGGCCCTCCACTCCACAGATAAACGATACTTTCTTTCTCCACGTGATTCTTATGTTTTTACTTCTTTGTAAAGATGGGTGCTCGTTGGAAGTCAAAACCGGGAACATAAATATAACTGCTCGACCATTAACATCGTCGGTGATCACGGTGGAGTGAACTGCATTGAAACGGAATCATATAGCCACTTTAATCTTCATCCATACAAGATTGCTCACATAGACATTCTAATCTCTTGTCAAAAGGGAGAATTTGTATTTATAAATATCCTGACTCATGACAAATTCCTATTATTATGGTATTGCAACGCCTTTTTTACGTACCAAGAAAGCCAGATTGACTGATCCTGTAACAAGTTCCTTCCTTTAGATAATCATATGTATCACATATCACTATCCTACTGATATGTGATACATACGACTCTCATCTACAATCCGGTTTAAGGATGGCCCTACAAATGTGTAGATTAGATTCATCTGAGTGCGCAGCCAACAGTTTACTTTGTGACTGGGCCTTCCAATGACCGTGATCTACAATGCGGTTTAAGGATGGCCCTCCACTCCACAGATAAACGTTACTTTCTTTCTCCACGTGATTCTTATGTTTTTACTTGTGTGTGAAGATGGGTGCTCGTTGGAAGTCAAAACCGGGAACATAAATATAACTATTATTTATCTGCTCGACCATTCACATCGTCGGTGATCATGGTGGAGTGAGCTGCACTGAAACGCAATCATATAACCACGTTAATCTTCATCCCTACAAGATTGCTCCCATAGACATTCTAATCTCTGGTCAAAAGGTAGAATTTGTATTTAATATCCTCACTCATGACAAATTCCTATTATTATTGTATTGCAACGCCTTTTTACGTACCAAGAAAGCCAGATTGATTGATCCTGTAACAAGTTCCTTCCTTTAGATGATGATATGTATCACATATCACTATCCTGCAATTGCTTGACTGAACAAACTGGGGAAGGCACGAATGAACTGGAAGATAGTTGTAAAGGTCTCCATCACAATATGAATGTTTTTATTATTAAGAACAAAATATGCATATACAAAATAAACACATCTGCACATGAAAATAAAATATACATATACAAAATAAAAACATGCACATGAAAATGGCAACCCTTATCCCGATAGCAGATTCTTAAATCTGCTTGCGTGGCTTCCGGGGTCTACCTTCCCGTCTCCGTTACCAGTATGCTATATCGTTACAGATTTCTTTCCTGTACGTACGAACAAACTCGTCCGGGTCAGTAGAATACCGACTACCAGGAGCCTTCGTCTCGTGTTTTTGTCCTCTTAATGTTGGGATTTGCATACCGCTGAGCCAATGGCAATCCAGGTGACCGAAATTGTGCGGCTCACCCAATCCAGATGGCATTCCACGTGAACCAAATTAAAATAAGTTCTCCATTTTCGATGTGTGATCCAGACTTCACATTGAAAGAATAAACTGGTGACTTTTTTGTCGTTATTGGAGCTGATTTTGCTCCATGTTTTATTCAAAATTAAGTTAGAGATTGAAAAAATTATAACTTTTAAGTTGTATTTTTTTTTAACCAGGGTCCCTCTATCATAGTTTAGTTGTTAAATTTATATGGAGGACAAGGACTAGCGACTCTGTTCTTTCGGGGTGCATGAACGAATGAACACTGCTCCCTACCTAAGAGGCAGGCCTTGATGGCAGGCAGCTGTATCTTTTCTTCTCGAGGCCCTTGTGCCATGCATCTAGAGATCACAAGGCCCTGTACCCTGCCGGACACAAGGGGCTATCCAAAGGTACACTCAAACCAGGGGTGTCGGCCTTAACAACGGTGGTTCACTGGGGGTCTAGAATACTACTGTCGTTTTTAGGGATCCTACCAATGACTCTATACTGCTACCTTTGCTTTTCAGTCTCGATTAACGGCTTAAACTAGTGCTTAATATACCACAGAAGCTACTAGTGCTGCTACTGCTAGCTTTTGGTCTTCTATATAAGATGCTGTCTACTATGATGCTTATGGATACGGAACTGCTGCTTTCACTCCATCCAGGTATTATGGATATGAAACTGCTTACTCAACCAAATCAACCTAATCAAGGTTTTTTCTATGATAGTTTACTTGTTAAATTTGTATAGAGGATAATTATTACTGGTTGCTATTCCTGATTCAAACTAACTCATCACTTTTACTTTTATTTAAGGAAATTTATGCTACTTAAAATTACTCTTATCTGGTTGGCTGTCTGTAAGAGAGTAGGCATTCACCCTTTCCAAATATCTCTAAGTCTTATGGTTAACCTATTTCCTTAAATTCCATGAAAACTACTTCTTAACCAAATAAAAACAATTTTAAAACATATTCTTTTACATTATTAAAATATTTCTACAATTTTTTATAAAATTATATTCTCTTTTACTTTAAAAACCATTAATTTTAATTTTCATGTGTAAATTATTTATTGTTTAAATTTATAAAATAAAATAAATAACTATTTAAAATACAATTAATGAACATTAAAATCTCGCCAAAGTCATGTTGCTTGAGTAGGACAAAGGCCAAAGTCATCGGATTTGTTTGTTTTTATTTTTCTCTTTATATTTATATAACTATGTCATGAATTAATATATATAATTTTTAATATTTAATATTTTTAACTTTATAATTTATTATTATTTTAATAATAAATATTTTGTTAATTGAATTTAGTTTAAGTAAAATATTTGTTTTTATGAGAGATTCTTCAGCGTAAATCACATAGAATATCATTTGTCGAAGCCTTTCGAACCAACCAACTAGTGTGCTTCATCGTCAGGACAAGTTGAAGAAACACATCCAGCTTAGCATGTTAAATAGTCTGACCAGAGTCTCCAACGGCTAATTCGCCAACGGCTAATTTTGACCTTGGGACCAGGGTCAAATTATTAATATTATTATTACTATTATTTATTTATTTATTACTATTATTATTGTTATTATTCAATTTTTAATAAATAAAATAATTTTAATTGGTGTTAATGGTTAGTTAGAAAACTAATTCATTTATTTGTTTAATAATTAATAATTATAAAGATTGTAATAATAGGTTGTTAATAAAAGTTAGTTAGAATTAATAAAAATATAGGAACGAGGTAACTTAAAAAATATAAAAATAATTGGAACGAGGTAAAAAAATAAATAAATAAAAAAATAAATAAAAATACATAAATAAATATTAATGTATGTAAATTAAAGAAGCTAGTTATAAAAGGTACTAAAATAAATAAATAAATAAAATAAAAATAAAAATAAATTAGTTAATTAATTAGAACGTTTAAAAACAAAATAATAATAATAATAATAATAATAATAAATAAAATAAAAATAAAAATAATAATAATAATATTAATATTAATAATATAAATAAATAAATAAATAAAAATAAATAAATAAATAAATCAATAATAATAATGATAATAATAATAATAATAATACGTAACAAGAAAAGATTATCGAGTTAAATAAGTTAACTAATAAAAATCATAATCCTTCAGTTAGGAAGAGAGGGCTGGGATCCAACAGCTGTTTATCTTCCATCCGTCCTCTCTATTGAGATTGTTCGGTCTTTTCTCAATTTCAAAGGCTTCCCTAAATTTTCAGTGATGGAATTGTGAAACCCTAGTGATAACACTCGCCTCCTCTATGCAGACATGATGATTGGTACTCTCTGCATGCTCAGCTAAAGCGGAAGACTTGGTTCTCCTCTGTCAGCTGCATGCTCACTAATCCTTTGACTGATGGAGCGACCTATCTCACCAATATAGGGTGCCCCACAGGAACAAGGAATAATATAAACCCCTTTCATGTCCTTAGGGTTGATAGGATCCTTCACAGATCTGAGGGATTTACGGATGGTGTTGAGGGGTCTAAAGGTCGAGGGGACATTATGCCTCTTAAGAACCCTAGCAATCTTATCCGTGGTCCCCTGTACATAAGGAAGATGGACACCTGGGTGTACATAAGGAAGGTAGAGCGGGTCCCAGGTGTCCATCTTCCTTATGTACAGGGGACCACAGATAAGATTGCTAGGGTTCTTAAGAGGCATAATGTCCCCTCGACCTTTAGACCCCTCAACACCATCCGTAAATCCCTCAGATCTGTGAAGGATCCTATCAACCCTAAGGACATGAAAGGGGTTTATATTATTCCTTGTTCTTGTGGGGCACCCTATATTGGTGAGACTGGTCGCTCCATTAGTCAAAGGATTAGTGAGCATGCAGCTGACCTCAGGCATAGGAGAACCAAGTCTTCCGCTTTAGCTCAGCATGCAGAGAGTACCAATCATCATGTCTGCATAGAGGAGGCGAGTGTTATCGCTAGGGTTTCGCAATTCCATCACCGAAAATTTAGGGAAGCCCTTGAAATTGAGAAAAGACCGAACAATCTCAATAGAGAGGACGGATGGAAGATAAGCAGCTATTGGATCCCAGCCCTCTCTTCATAACTGAAGGATTATGATTTTTATTAGTTAACTTATTTAACTCGATAATCTTTTCTTGTTACTTATTATTATTATTATTATCATTATTATTATTGATTTATTTATTTATTTATTTATTTATTTATTTATTTATTTATTTATTTTTATTTATTTATTTATTTATTTATTATTATTATTATTGTTATTATTATTATTATTTTATTTATTTATTTTTTATTTTTATTTTTTTTACCTCGTTCCAATTATTTTTATATTTTTTAAGTTACCTCGTTCCTATATTTTTATTAATTCTAACTAACTTTTATTAACAACCTATTATTATAATCTTTATAATTATTAATTATTAAATAAATAAATGAATTAGTTTTCTAACTAACCATTAACACCAATTAAAATTATTTTATTTATTAAAAATTGAATAATAACAATAATAATAATAATAAATAAATAATAGTAATAATAATATTAATAATTTGACCCTGCTCCCAAGGTCAAAATTAGCCGTTGGTCGAATTAGCCATTGGAAACTCTGCTCAGACTATTTAACATGCTAAGTTGGATCTGTTTCTTCAACTTGTCCTGACGATGAACCACACTAGTTGGTTCGAAACGCGTCAACAAATGATATTCTATGTGATTTATGCTGAAGAATCTCTCATAAATTGATATGGATCACAGAAGCCTCAATTCCACAATGAAATATTTGTTATTGTCTTTATCTAACTTCAAATTTTATAAATTGTAATATTTAACATGTATTTATGATTGACGTAGTATCAATAACTTCACTCTTATTTTTAGATTGAAAAAAATCTTTAGATTTAAAATTTTATAAATTGTAATACTTTTAACATATACTTATGATTTACCAAGTATCAATAACTTCACTTTTATTTTCAGATTGAAAAAGTCTCTAAATTAAAGGGAAAAAAAATTCTTTCCCACAATAATCTCCCATACCCACAATTTCAAAAACAATAATTACACTAATATTTATTGAACTCATCTCAAAATTTAACCCTTTAAAACTATTTTATAATATATTAAAATGTATACATTTTGCTCTAATATAACATATATTATAAAAATAATTATACTACATGTTTATATGTATATTTTTTATAAATAAAATATAGTTATGGAAAGGTTCAATTTACTTATTGGGTGGGGGGCTTATGGTCGAGCCTGCTTACACATCCTATTTTCAGGTCGGTCAATACTTCGAACAATAAGGCCTTGAAAGGAAGTCTTATTTTCTTCTGGCCCTGCGTCGGCCTTATTTAGGTCTTGAAAGGCTTTCATTGGGTCATTATAGTTTTTATGGGTATGGATTTCTCTTAGTTCTATATCTATCAAGGGCCTAGGGAGATTAAATCTATTTTCAATTTAAAAGAGGTTTTCACTTCAAGATAGTTAACTCCTCTTAATTCCATATATATTAAGGGTAGAGGAGGACTAAATCTCTTTTCACTCTGAAAGAGGTTTGTTTGGAGTTCCGATGTACAACGATTTGATTGCTAAGTCTACGAAGGCATACATACTCTACCCCCTCTAGTTTTGAACATGTGACCTCTTAGGAAGAAACACATGCTATTACATGTCAACTCTATATTAAGCATTTACAAAATTACACATCTCTCTCATACCCTAAATTGGATGTCATTTATCAAGTTGATATAAAATTACTTTTCATATAGTGACTATTGGAATATTTTATTTATGGTGAACATTAAAATAATTTGTTTGCTCTCTCTATGGGCATGACATTTTAATTGAAATATTAATTAAGAGCAATGCTCAAATATTTTATTCAAATAACAGGTAGAAGTTACATAGCTATCTCAAATTATAAAAGTAAAAATATAAGATTTTTGTTTTTAAAATCATTTTTTATTTTATTTCTATATATATAAACTTGATATAAACTTATGTTAATTTAAATACAATTGCAAAATTAAAATTAAAAGGAATTTACTTTCAATTTATTTATCTCTCTAGATATAAAGTTGACATAAAATTATGTTACTTAATATGGAAAATGAAATATTGTATTTATGGTTCACGCTGTTTTTTTTGTTATTACTATTTCCTTTTTAAATATTCCACATTTCCCTAATAGTATGTTGTAATATCAATGTTATTTTAGAAGTCACCTGTAATCTCCTTGTTGAGTGGTGAAGGAATTACACATCCCCCTCATACTAAAAAGTACAAAGAAACACTCATGGACCAAAAAAGAAATCTTTACTGTCAATTGCTTTATCTATGTTATTAGTCCATGTAGAGGAAGGACTCTACGAATTGATTTTCCTAATGACCATTATTAGTTTAGCAGTGAACAATGCAAGTTATAATAAACAAATATTTATTTTTCAATATTATTAAAAAAATATTTTTGAAACATTTGGTTGCACCATAACATCAAAGTCTTATTGCCTATTTTGTACAACACAATTCCATGTGGATAACTACCTCATATTTTTTTGTCATAATTTCTCGATATTTGTGCAGTGATTTTTCATTGTTAAGATTTATAGGAAAAACACCCAAAATTAAAGTCCTTGGAAATACCTCATACTCAATTACTTCCCACCATAATTTAATCAAATATTTTAATAAAAGATGCGTAAGAACAACATGTAAATCCATATACTTCTTAGGAGTTAATGCCACTCTTATTTATGTGTTGTTTTATAATATAGTATATAGGAGTAAAATCTAAATGTGTGAACATAGTAGTGTTTACTACCCATCAAAATTTGTCCATGTCTTTAGCCCTTAACAATAAATTAATTTCCCACGTAATATATCAATTTGCATTTTTTCTAAAAGATGGTAGGGACTTTGTAACATCCAGAACTATATAACAACAAAAAAAAATCACCATATGCAACAACATAATTATCTTAGGATTATACATTGTTTAATGTCTAGGATACGATGTCACCCATGGTCTACACATGTTATATGGACCTGGGGATGTGGCATTGGGTCCCCGTTGGACTCCACTGCTCTTTGCTACCGACGACATTTAAGGTTCTTACCTTGGGGATGTCTGCCTCATTAAGGCGAGAGAGAGACCCGAGGTCCTCTCCGTCCGGATCATTGCAGACTCCATAACTCTAATTAACTCGACAACTCTGATATTTTATGAAGGTTTCCATTTGGTGAAGTCATGGTGATTGGATCTCAGGTGATCCACGGTCCTGGTTTCCGGAAAACAATGGGTAAGGTTAATACCATTTTGCTGTGAAAGTTCAATCATTTGAGATTTCCTCTATTGTGGTCCTTCCATTCTGAGTTTTTGTCAACAAAGTGTAGGTCCCAGTTTTGAAAACCATCATCTAGGTCCTTCCGAGACTACATGCCTTACCCTCAGGTAAGCCTTGTCACTATTGAAGTTCATCGTTCATTGATTGCTCTGTCGTTCTGTCAAATGGAGGAGATGGGTTTCATATCTGTCTTCCACATGCAGGGCTATGCTGATACAGAAAGAAAGGGTTTCGTTTTGATGGGAAAAGGGTGGATCCCAGATGGGGCGATTCAGCTTCCTCTGTCTTCAAAAGGTAATCATCTCACCTCGTCCTCATGATAATTTCCTTTTCCTTTCTTTTTGTTTGGCTTTACGAGAAGACTTTTGCTTTGTTTGTAGCAGGTTTGGCTTGCAAATTTGGGAGGACCAGCTTTGGTTTCAGGTAACAAAATAATGTTTCTCGTCCTCTCATTTTTATTTTGCTTTGGGTTGATATACTAGGACTGACTTGGCTTATCTACTTGTTTGCACAGGTAAGGAGTTAGTAGATCCCAATTGAACTTGTAACTTATCTGCATGGAGCTTCCTCATTCTAAAAGAAATCTACCATGTCATCTTTCTCCAGGTGGGTTGGCCGAGAACTCCTCCTATGTCAGGTTGTTAAGCTTGCCTCTGAACTTATAAGATTTAGAAATTGTACAAGGAGTAGGACTTGGGCCTTATGGATGGACTAGCTTTGAACAAGGGTTTGTCGCTATATATTTAAGTTAATGTTAAAAATTGGGAGGCCCGATACTTGAACTCACGTTTTTGAGTTTGTTTAAATGTGTATTTTGTTTCATTCCTGGTAATCCATGGAGACCAGATGGTGATTGACTTATTTATATGAGATTGTAATTAATTGATTCCTCTGTTCATATGTTACGAAGCTTATTTATATAAAAATGTTGTTTTACATGGTCTTTAAAGCCGATAAGGCTCTGAGACTTATTAGCATGTAATTAATCACTATTTTTCTTTGTTTAGGTTCTCTGCAAATACCCTCTAAAACATATAGACCTGGTTCACCGTCTATGTTCTAAGATGTTCGAGGGTTCGAAGCTCTGTCGAGCCTAGGCATTCGGCTCTGGAAGGGTTCTTTCAGAACCTGTCCTAGGCTGAGTCCCTACCCTCCCATATATACATTTTTCTTCATGCATAAGTGACTCATATTGTTTTCTTGTTTATGTTTTTCTTGACTTGCTATGAATGTACAACAATTTGTCATAATGCTTTCAGGAAGGATGTTACTATTTGGAGTATATGATCTTGTTTAAAAGCATAGTTAGTTTATAGTAGGCTGTAATCTGATAAGAAACATTACTTATCTTTGTATTCTCAATTCGTGTATTCGAGCAACTGTGTATTCTCTTTCTGTATATAATTTATTCAAGATTTATTTATGCTTATTTCTACATCATAGTAGTTATTAGTACAACATTCTCAGATATTCAACTAAATATCTTTCATGATAGAAAATATAAATTTATGTGCTAAGGTAATAAGTAGTTTCTAATCATAATGATAAGTACCTATCTGACTATCTAAATGAATATAATCCAAGTTTAAAACCTTGATTTAGAAGATCTCTCCTCCCAGCCTCGGATCTGGCAATTATGTCTAGAATCCCCCTTCGAGCTCTTCCACTGCTATCTAGAATAGTCTGTTTGGTGCCTTGGGCATCATGAAACTAATCCAGCCTCAAGTCACATACCTCAATCCCACTGGCTAAGCTGCACAACTCCAGGAATGATATTTTTCACAGTATAGACTTTCCCCTCCTCCAAAACGAACCGCTTCGTTCCTTTCTTTTTCCCTCTTTAAGGGAAAGAATGAGAGAACTGTCTTTTAACTGTTTTCTTTCTATTAACAATTCATAAAAAAACAATTATGGTTCCATTCTCAACTGAAATCAGAATATTTTAATTAATGTTTAACAACCTTTCTTCTGGCTTTTCAGCCTAAATGTTTTAACAATTCAAATAAACTAAAATTAAATAACAATGGTAAATAAACTTAATAACCACAGTTTTCGGTGTGTCACTTGGTGTTACAACTCCCTCCGCTTGAGAGGAACACTATCCTTGGTGTTCTTCCTTTAAGTAAATAGTGCAGGATAGGCTTTCTGCATGGCTTCCTCCTCTTCCCAAGTCACCTCATCCAAACCAAAGTGCTTCCATTGCACTTTAACTTGGGTGATGGCTCACCTCCATAGGGTGGTTTCTCTCCGATCTAGGATACAAAGAGGCTCTGCCAGAAATTCTCCCTCAGGTTCTACCTGCACATTCATAATCTTTTTGTCAGAAAAATTGTTATAACCATAATTATTAGTAGCTATATCTCATTCTATCATTACCTAAATGCTTTCCTAGTTAATAATATGTCGAGGGTCATATACATATTTTTTTAGTAATGATACATGGAAGACATTGTGGACTCGGATGTGGCCCGGGAGTGCTAGCTTGTATGCCACAAGTCCAATTCGTTCCAAAATCTAAAAAGGCCCACAGTACCATGGTGCCAATTTTGCACAACCCTTCCATTGCAATGTGCTTTTCCAGGGCTTAACTTTCAAATATACGTGATCTCCAATCTGGAACTCTTTATGGGTCCTTTTCTTGTCTGCGTACACCTTTTGCTTGTCTTGAGAAACCTTCAAATTTTGGCAAACCTTTTTGACGGTAGCTTCCATTTCTACGAACATATCAGGACCCAATGCTAATTTGTTGTCTGGACTATTCTAGTCCATGGGAACCCAACACTTCCGTCCATATAGCACTTCAAAAGGGCTCATTCCTAAGGATTCATGATGTCCATTATTATAGGAAAACTCCACCAAGTGGAGATAATCCTCCCATTTCTGGGGTTGTTGAATCACAAACATCCTTAGCATGTCTTCCAAGACTTGGTTCACTCGCTTTGTTTGGCCATCTATTTGTAGATGGTAAGCAGTGCTGAATTGAATTTGAGTGCCTAATCCCGCAAAGAGAGTTTTCTAGAAGGCAGATGTAAATTTTACATCACTGTTGGAGATCACTACTCGGGGTATTCCGTGTAGTTGGAAGATTTCTCTCATAAATATGTCTGCAATCTCTACTGTTTTATAGGTGGATTTTATAGGAATGAAATGAGCAGTCTTGCTTAGCTTGTCTACAACCACCATGATTGAGTTGTGTTTCTTTCTGGTATGAGGTAACCCTGTAATAAAATCTAGAGTGATGGTCTCCCATTTCCATTCCAGAATGGGTAGCGGTTGCAACAAACCCGCAGGGTGCTCATGTTTTGCTTTCACCAATTGGCACTCTAAGAACTTGGATAAATATTCAGCCACATCTTTTCATTAACTGGGCTAGAAGTAAATTTTCTTATTGGTGGAATATAATTTTTGGTATCCTGGGTGGGTAGCATAAGGTTTCCTATGAAACTCATCTAGTAACATCAGCTTTACGAAAATCTGATTAGGAATGTAAATTCAATTTCTAAATATTAACATTTTATTAGAATTAATTGCATACTCACATTGCCTCCCTCTTTCTTGAGCCTCAAAAGCTTGCTTCCATAAGAATGAATATTCCGGATCTTTAAGGGAGGATTCTTAGATAACCCCTGGTAGGTTAGATTGCACTTGACTAAAATGTACTTCATAGATGCAATGTAATTTTCTGCTTAAAGCATCAACTACTTGGTTTTCTTTTCCTTTGATGTTTTTCAAGTCAAAATCAAATTCACTCAGGAACTCAGTCCATTTGGCCTGGCATGCATTGAAATTAGATTGATTAAAGAAATTTTTCAAATTGCTATGGTGAGTTAACAACAAAAATTTCTTCCCTAGAAGGTAGTGCCACCACATCTTTTGTGCATGCACTACTGCAGTTAACTCAAAATCATAGGCAGAGTAGCGTTGTTCATAATCCTTCAGCTTACATGACTCATAAGCAATGATCTTTCCTTCCTGAGTTAGTACACCACTGACACCTTCTTTTCTTGCATCAGTACATACTACAAAGGGTTTTTCTAGATCTACTACCTTTAACGCCAGAGCAGTTGTAAGCAGTTGTTTTAGCTGCTCAAAACTTTGTTGGCATTTTGCTGTCCAATGGAAAGCTCATCCCTTTTTCTGAAGTGAAGTCATTGGGAAGGCTATTTTCGAAAAATCCTTATTAGATCGGCGGTAATAGCCCGCCAAGCCTAAGAAGGATCTTATATTGGCCACGTTTTTCGGTGCGGTCCATTCCATAATAGTTTTGATTTTCTTTGGATCCACTACTATCCCTTTTGTTGATATAACATGGCCTAGGTACTGGATTTGGTCTTTGTAAAAATCACACTTACTAAACTTTGCATACAACTGGTTTTCTCGCAAAATATGGAGTACTGTTCTCAAGTGCTACTCATGTTCCTCTTGGTTTTTAGAGTATATTAGTATATCATCAATAAAAATCAATAGAAATTTGAGAAAGGGCTAGAAAATATCGTACATTAGGCTCATGAACGTGGATGGTGCATTAGTAAGACCAAAAGGTAGTACCACAAACTCATAATGTCCATAACGAGTTTGGAATGCAGTTTTATAGATGTCCTCATCCTTTATTCTGATTTGGTGGTTTCCTAACCTTAAATCAATTTTTGAGAACATGCTAGCTCCCTGCACTTGGTCAACGAGGTAGCAGATATTTCTTCTTGATGGTCATCTTATTCAGCTGACAATAGTCAATGCATAATCATTGGGTTCCATCCTTTTTGTGTACAAATAGCACTGGGGCTCCCCAAGGAGACACACTTTGATGTATGTATACTTTATCTAACAGCTCCTTTATTTGCATTTTAAGTTTAGTCAATTCTATAACACTCATACGATAAAGGGTTTTTGAAACAGGGGCTCCTCCTGGCACTAGTTCAACTATAAAATCGATGTCTCGCCTTGGCGGTAATCCTGGAATAGATTCAGGGAATACATCTAGGAAATCCTGGATTACATGGATATTCTCCAAAGAGTTAATCTTATTTTTATCATTGTTGTACCCTACCTAAATAGCATAAATCTGGCAACCTTTTATTATACACTTTCTGAGTTGATTGGCTATGATAGGGCGCAACTTGGTAGTTTTCTTAATTCCCTAAATTTCCTTCTGCTGTCTTGACTTGGTAAGATAACTTATGGACTTTTCCTTGCAATCCACTAGGGACCAACGACCTTCTAACTAGTCCATCCCTACTAATACATCATATGAGCCTAGGGGAAGAATATTTAGATTGACCTGGATAGGCTGTCCTGAAATTATTATAGGGTAGTTTTTTGTTTTAGCTGACACCTTTCTTTTGGTCCCAGTAGCTAGTTGAACTAGCCATGACTGTTTATATTTACTGCTTTGCAGTTGACATCTTTCTACCACTTTAGGACTAATGTAACTTAGGCTAGTGCCTGGATTAAATAAAACAAAGACAGATTGATCAACAATCTTACCTTCGCATTCGATCATGGTGGGCTGATATTTCGCCTGATGATCGTCGAGGGTAACATTGATCCTGGGCATGCTCCTTGCAATATCCCCTACCATAGAGACTTCTTGCATGTTGGAAAGTTGCTTAGTTCGATATTTGTGCGGGAAGTTTTTGTAATAATGCGCTTCTCTGCATCCCCAACATTGTAGTGGTGGTTTTTATGGCTGTTCAGTAACAGTTCTGATAATTCCTTCAGGTTGTCTATTCTCAGTGAATGTCTGAGTTCTGGGTGGGTTCCTTGCAAACTTTCCAAAAGTCCTTTGCTGATTGTTTCTGCCATATATGGTTTTCTGATTTCTGTTTGGTGAAAAATTCCTCATTTTCTTGGTAGCAACTCCTTTAGATCCCTCATTTTTCTGCTTCATCTGCTGATAACAGATGTGAGCCTTCTAGATTGCATCGTCCATGGTTCTAGGATAGTCAAATTCTAATTTTTTTCATGAAGATGGCAAACTACTAATAAATCATTGGATCTTTGCTTTTTCTTCATGCATATATGGTACGTATCGCAATAGGGAAGTAAAGTGTGCTACATATTCGTCCATGGTCAAGGTTCCCAGTCTCAACTCATGGAACTCTTTTTCTTTTTCATCATAATAACATTCTGTTAAATATTTATCTTTAAAGTGTTTATAGAATTCGTGCAGTGTTACTTGTTCTTCATCAATATTTCTTACGGTTTTGATTTCTTCCCATCAGAGGGTGGTTTTTCTTTGTAATTAGTACACTGCCAACCTTTCTTTAATTTTTTTCGATATATTCATAAATCTAGAAGTATTTACCGATGTCTATCAGCCAAGCTTCCGTTGCTTCTTCGGACTCTCCTTCGAACAGTAAGGGTCTGATTTTTTCGAGTTCACCTTGTAATTATATCTTTGGCCTTTTTGGCTTTCTTTGGTGAAAAACATTATCTAAACACCCTTCATCTTCTTCTTGGTGACCTTCTACGGATTCTGCATGATCTCCTCATTATGATCAGTTGGGGTCTTTCTTTATTTTCAGCACTGGGGTCTGGTCCCCTCTGATTTTTCTGATCTGACAAACTTGTAAGAATTTTCTCTTGATCTTGTCTTAGTCGTTCATTGTCCATTCTAAGGTTCGTCATCTCTACTCGAAAATATTGTACTGTCTCGAGTAAGGCAGCATTAGCCTATCTCTATTCTTCTCCCAATTGCACCCACAGTTCTGGGTTGGCCTCTACATAAGGAACCTCCAGCTGGGTCGACGAGCTAGGGCTCCTATGCATTTTTTCCTTGATGCTAACTCACCTTCTGTGCATAATAAACCAAAACTCAGTTTATTTTATTTCATGTATATATATAATAACATCAAAACTTAATTTAGAATAACCCAGAGGTCTCAGTATGTGAGCCTGGGCTCTGATACCATTTGTAACATCCAAAACTATATAACCACAATTTTGTTTTTTCACCATACGTACCAACATAATTATCCAAGGATTATACATTGTTTAATGTCTAGGAGACAAAGTCACCCACGGTCTACACATGTTATATGGACCCGGGGACATTTCATTGGGTCTCCGTTGGACTCCACTGCACTCTACTACTGACGGCATTTAAGGCTCTTACCTCAGAGACGTCTGCCTCATTAACGTGGTAGAGAGACCCGAGGTCCTCTCCGTCTAGATCACTGCAGACTCCATAACTCTAATTAACTCGACAACTCTGATATTTTATGAAGGTTTCCATCTGGTGAAGTCATGGTCGTTGGATCTCAGGTGACCTACAATCCTAGTTTCCGAAAAACAATGGGTAGGGTTAATACCCTTTTGCTATGAAAGTTCAGTTATTTGAGTTTTCCTCTATTGTATTCCTTCCGTTCTGCTTTCCGGTCGACAAAGTTTAGGTCTCGGTTTTGGAAACCATTGTCTACGTCCTGCCGAGACTACATGCCTTGCCCTCAAATAATCCTTGTCGCTATTGAAGTTCAGTGTTCGTTGATTTCTCTATTGTTCTGTCAAAATGGAGGAGATGGGTTTCATCTCTGTCTTCCGTATGTAGGGCTATGCTGATACAAAAAGAAAGGGTTTTGTTTTGATGGGCAAGGGTGAATCCTAGATGGAGCGGTTCAACTTCCTCTGTCTTCAAAAGGTAATCATCTCACCTCATCCTCCTGATAATTTCCTTTTCCTTTATTTTTGTTTGAGTTTATGATGATACTTTTCCTTTGTTTGTAGCAGGTTTGGTTCACGGCTTCAAGAGGACCGGCTGCGGTTTCAGGTAACAAAACAATGTTTCTGGTCTTCTCATTTTTATTTCGCTTTTGGTTGCTATACTAGGATTGACCTGGCATATCTACTCATTTTCACAGGTAAGGAGTTGGTAGCTTCCAATTTACCTTGTAACCTGACCACGTGGAGCTTCCTCATTCTAAAACAAATTTACCATGTCGTCTTTCTCTAGGTGGGTTGGATGAGAACTCCTCCTGCGTCGGGTTGTTGAGCTTGCCTCTAAACTTCTAAGAGTTAGAAATTGTACAAGAAGTAGGACTTGGGCCTTATGGTTGGACTACCTCTGAACGAGGGTTTATCGTTATATATTTAAGTTAATGTTAAAAATTGGGAGGCCCGATACTTGAACTCACATTTTTGATTTTGTTTAAATGTGTATTTTGTTTCGTTCCTGGTAATCCATCGAGACAGGACGATGATTGACTTATTTATATGAGACTGTAATTAATTTATTCCTTTGTTCATATGTTATGAATCTTAATTATATACAAATGTTGTTTTACATGGTCTTCGAAGCTGATAAGGCTCTGAGACTTATTAGCATGTAATTAATCACTATTTTTATTTTGTTTAGGTTCTTCGCAAATACCCGCTAAAACATATAGACCCGGTTCACTGTCTATGTTCTAAGATGTTTGAGGGTTTGAAGCTCAGTAGAGCCCAAGCATTCGGCTCTCGAAGGGTTCTTTTAGAACCTATCATAGTCTGAGTCCCTACCCTCCCATTTATACATTTTTCTTTGTGCATAAGTGACTCATATTGTTGTCCTGTTTATGTTTTGCTTGACTTGCTATGAATGTACATCAATTCATCATAATTCTTTCAGGAAGGATGTTACTATTTGGAGTATATGACACTACAAGAAAAAAGGTAATTGGTGAGGGTCATGCTTGTGACAGACCTTTAACGTCTGTCACCAATGTTGCATATGGTGACGTTCTTTAAAAAAGCATTGTTGTAAGTGTATATGATGATGATCCTTTACGGTTTGTCACCAAATCTATTTTCAATGACAGTTTTGGTGAGGGTCGTTAAAGGCCAGTCACTAATTCTCTCTTTGGTGACACTTTTGGTGAGGGTCGTTAAAGGCCCATCACTAATTCTCTCTTTGGTGACACTTCTAGTGATGATCTTTTATAAACCATCACTAATGATCTTTTTGGTTATTTTGGTGACGGTCAATAAATGTTCATCATCATTTATCATTCCAATGAGTTTTTGATGATGCTTCATGCTTGTGATGAACCTTTAAGGTCCATCACCAATTTCGCATATGGTGACGATCTTTAAAAAATCGTTGTTGTAAGTGTATATAGTGATGGTTATATAAGGTTTGTCACCAAAGCCATTTTCAATGACACTTTTGGTGAGGGTAGTTAATTTCCCATCACCAATTCTCTCTTTGGTGACACTTTTGGTGAGGGTCGTTAAAGGCCCATCACTAATTCTCTCTTTGGTGACACTTCGAGTGACGATCTTTTATTGACCCTCACCAATGATCATTTTGGTTACTTTTGGTGACGGTCAAAAAATGTTCATCATCATTGATCGTTCCAATGAGTTTTTGATGACATTATGTACCTATTACTATATTTTTTGTCAAAATATAATGATTTAAGACCATTGTTGTGGAGTCTTTTTCATTATGTGTCCAAGGTCATAATGGTTATAATATCCAGTCAATTTGTTAAGAAGAAATTAGTGTGTATCATTTCCCTCAAGTCATAAGAATATAGTCTTCCTATGAGTCAACACATAATTCATCTCTATTAAGGTTATTATCTAGCAAATTTCCTTTAAATAAAGTTCCACTAGTGTGTGTAGGAACTATATTATTTAATACATAATCAAGCTCTGTCAATTCAATTAATGAGAGAGACCTAGCACTCCTCAACACTCATGGCACACCTTAACATGCTTTGGAACAATACACTAACATTCCTTGGCACCTCGCATGTCTTAGAACATCTTTGTACATTGAACATATTTGTACCTAGAACATCTTGCCATGAGTAGGACACCAAAGCACATGTTGGCATTCCATAGCATAACATAGCACTCCCCTATCATGTTTTGGCATTCCCTATAGTCCCTAGCATGCCCTGGAACTCCTTGGCATAATATTGCATTGACAAAAATTAGCACCTGGCACACATTGGCACTTGGCATGTATTGGAACATATTATTAGTGTGCCTAGCATGCCCCTTTTGAAAAATATAAAGTCCCGACTTATTAACCTCTTATGTGTTCATTTCATTTCATTTTAGCTTGGTTATTCCTTTTTTTGCCTTCAGACTCCTTGATGCATATTGGCATACTCTGGCACCCTGCACATCCTAGCATGTCTTAGCACTTGGAATACCTTGGCACTATTTGGCACATGTTAGCACACCTCGGAGCTACCTAGCACACTCTAGCACTTCTTTACATTCCTTGATATTCCCTAGCATGCCTTAATCGTTCTTAGCATACCTTGTCACTCCCTCCTTTGCATGACAACTAGCATTGATTGACACTCCCCAACACACCCTAATATTCATTCACTTCCATGCATTTTGACCTAGTGCTCCCTTGTGTTGTCCTAGTACCCCATAACACTCAACATGCATTGGCACTATCTAGCACACCTTAGCACTCATATGTGAAGAATGAAAATTGTAACCAATGTTACCAGACTCATAATAGAAATAAATCAGCGAGGAAAAATATCTAAGAGTTTTAATCAGATTGGGGAAAAATCAAAGAAAAATTGGGAAAAATCAACGAATTCAATAAATAAAAATATACACATATATTGAATTAAAAAAAATATTTTTCATTGATATTTAGTAAAGCCATGTCCAAACAATTCATAATATCAATATATGTCCAAAATATCATGAATGAATAAGCATCTCATATATGTTATGAGTCCAAACATGATCCAAAGTACTGAGTCATGACTCCTAACTAGTGACTACATAGAACTAGAAGCAACTGCTTCTAAAAGTTTACAAAAAACTACATACTAATTAGAAAAAATCAGTAACTAAGACTCTAAGACTCTTAAGAGTGAGAACTAGAAGCTATTCCTCCCTCTCCTCCACTTGCTTGACTCTCAAAGTTCTTCAAGTCATGTAGGCTTAAAAGAGGAGCCTCCTCTAATTGGACCCAATTTGCTTCATTTGTAGTTTGCAAATCTATCTCTTCAAGATCTATTGGTGAATGATCCAAACCTATCATTATCATGAGACATTGAAATGTGAACTTTGAACTTTAAAGTTTAAACTTTAAATTCTAAACCAGATTATGAAACCTTCAAATTCAAGCTCTCACCTAGTATTTTCTTGTTGTGAAGTTGTAGATTGTAATGGAAAAATACAAGGTCATTTAAGCACTTTTGTGTCAATCGATTGCGCTTCTTAGAATGTATTTTCTCAAACATGCTCCAGTTGCACTCACCACTTGAAGCACTGTATGCTTGGTTTAAGATTCAAATGGCAAATCTCTTCATATATGGTGTATCACCACAAAATTTTTGCCACCAAATACCTAGCAAGTGGCAAGGGTTCGTGAGTAGATGTACTAAATACTAAATAGTAAAAACTTAAAAAGACAACAAAATTTAATAAAACATTTAGCATAAAAAATAAAGTTTAAATAAATTTAATGAACCGATAAAGCCTTCAAGCCTCAAAGGGTACCTGGCAACACCTTAGATGTTTCTCATATAACACTAGTATAGGAAAATAATTTAGGTGGGGCTATCTAATCCTATAGTTGGGAAAAGACACAAATTTGAAATTTTGGATCAGGGAAGCACCTTTCCATGCATGTCATAAGTCCTCTGTGAACCTCCCCATCCTCATTAAATTAGCTCTTATCATAAAAATACTATGGGTTTAAAAATAAGTACCTAGCAACATGTAAGGGGGAATGCAATTTCCTATCCCAATGTGCATCAATAATGTCCCAAAGAGGCATATACTTTGCCTCCTCATCCCCATATCTTCTTTTAATGGCCTCTTTTGTGAGATCCATCGCCTCATAAATGTGACCCATAGCAGGTTTGTCACCATCAACCATCCTGAAAGTTCAAGCTTTCAAATTTAAATTAATATGAAACATTGAAAATAAAAATAAGCTTGAAATGAAATTTAAAACATGAAAAAGTTAAAATACTTGAAGTACCTGACAACTCTAACAAGGGACTCCATCACAATAGTAATCTCTTCGGCATCTTTCCAAAAACCGTCATTAAACACAAGTGCAACAACTTCAATGCGTTCAAGGGTCTTGGAATGTTTAGATTCCATCCACTCAGGTCCCAAGGACATCCTCTTTAGATTAATCTTTTACTCAAATTGCAAAGATATGAAATTTGTTGAAAATCTAGTCACTGTAGGTTGAATAATTTCTTTACCTTCAGTGTATTTTCTCATGGTGTTTAAGACAATAATGTGGTTGTATAGGTATTTGGTTATGGATTTTTCCTTTTCCACAACCTCATGTATCTAATTAAGCTTACCAATGTCCTGAAGCATTAAATCTATACAATGGGAAACACAATAGGTCAAAAAATAGTGGAGCGCCTAATCTCAAAAAGTCTACTAGCAACCATATAATTAGCTGCATTGTTGGTGAAAGTTTGTACAACATGTTCTTCTCCCACTTCTTGAACTTCTTCCTCCATCATTTCATAAATAAGTTGTGTAGTCTTAATGTTGTCTGAGGCATCCACTGATTTGAGAAACATTGTACCTACTGGACAAGATACAATGAGATTTATTAAAGTTCTATTCCTCTGATCTGTTCATCCATCACTCATGATTGTGAACCATGTTTCTACCCATGATGAAGGAAACTAAAATAGCACAAGCATGGCATATTCAACACTTTCTAATAGCAAATTTGACCTAATTCTCTCTAATGAATGAGCTTTGAACCCTGGACCTGCAACAACAATTGCATCAATCATAGCTTGCCAATAAGGACTTATGGCACAATGGAAAGATATGTCAAACTAATACCAAAAGTTAGCAATGGCCTTCCTTTCCTTACTATGGATATTTTTTTCCAACAAGTGGTATCCAAGGTAGGTTGGGAACCGGGTTTTGCGTGGGGAGAAAAAAAGGTGTTTATGTTTGCACCTCCAATGTTGAATGCAGGAGGATTCATTTGGCCCTGAGTTTGACTTGGAGTTGGAGGCATGTGTGGGAAACTTGGGAATTGCATTGAGGATTCCATAGAGGGAGATGACAATGGGGTAGTGGAAGAAAAATTGTCAACTTGAGGAGTTCCTATTTTTTTTTTTTTCTTTCTTTGCATTATGCTGACTCAACATATCAATGGCCAAGGTTGCTTGGTGTTTGACATTTTCGCCAACATTTTTGAAGAGACCTATATCATGGCTAGGTATTTGTGCAGGGTGGTACTTGAATCTATAAATGCCTACACTAGATTTCACTTTGCAAAATTTACAATGGAGATTAGGGTCTCCAAGGATCTTGTCACAATAAGCCCAAGAAAAGTCCTTCTCCCTCGACATTGTTGTTGTTTTGGACTTAAGTTTAATTTGCGGCTTCTGTTTAGATTTGGAGTTGTGCCTTCTATTTAATCTGGCTCCTGTAAAATACAATAAAAAATTAAAATAAAAAATGCCATATATAACTTCGCAAAAAAGAGGATTGGTTTTAAAGGATATGAGGTTTTGTTAAGGATCAAAGAGGAGTCTGTCCAGCAACACAAGCACATTTCGGCCTAATATATCATTATGAACTTGAAACAAAATTAGCTATATATGAGGAAATGCTACCTAAAGGAAATATTATCAACGTATATCGCATTGTAATCTTGAATTTTCTAGTTCGTTTAGCATAAGACAACTGAACCAATACATCAATAATAGATTCGGGAAGAACAAAAATATCCAAAGTTGTGATTGCATGGTTAAAGCCTTTGAAGTTAGCAAGACATCGACCAAGGAAGGAATTCTTGATGACTTGGTCGATGGTTGGTATGAAACCATTTCTTAGTGCATTTTTAAGTCTATTTAAGCCCCATTTATAGGGTTGAAAAGTCATAACCAAAGGAATATGCCAAACATTCGATTGCTGAACAATGAAACTTGAAACTTTCCATTGAAACCGACATTAAAACTTCAATATAGTAATATATCTATTATTTAAGTCAAGTACCAATGTACCTCGATTATTGAATAGTGAAGCAGCTAAGCCTAAAGGTAACACATGCTGAAGGTGACGCGTGACTGCCCGAGGGTCGATATGGAGTATGGTTAGAGAACACATTGGAGACTACTCAATATGGAGTCTGGACTTAGGCTCACCTTGGCAGTTCCCCGATATTGAGTCTGGACTGTGTAATAGTGAGTAGTGATTGATTACTGAAGGTCTCGACGTATGATTTTTGGGCCTGAGAAATGAGAAATAAACTTTGGAATGACTCACGTTTATTTTTTAGTAATGCGGCATACCTAAACTTGAAAAACTTGTGCTCGTCAAGTCAAGGTTGAAAATCGAATAAACTGGAATCAATCGCAGGAATCTTCTTTAATTGGAAAGTATCAAGTCAAACTTACATTGAGCATGATTTAAACTTCGTCGACATGAGTTAGACTCGTAAATATTTAGATTGGATCGTTTGGAGAGCAAGCAGATTCCAACTTGTGATTAATTGCGATTTATCGGCGAGTCTTGTTTCACTGCTTGTAACTGAAATCTGAACTGAAAATAATAGATATTACAATTGAAACTAATTGTGAATTTTCTAAACTAGAATTGGCCCATCGCATCATTTCTATTTGCAGCTGCGCACATCAACGGAAGAGATTCATTTTAAATCAAGTTCACGGAGAAAATATTTTATGGAAGATGTTTCTTTTATGTCGAGGAAGACATAGTAATACCTTTTATTAAATTTGAATAACAATAGTATGTACTCTGTATCTCCTGTATCTCATTATTTTTATCTCCTATAACTCATACAGAATGTGGGTTAATAGTGGACATGTAGCATCAAGCTCCACTCCTTTTAATGCATTGTTCTGCATGCAAACCTTTGTTTCACTTGCGTTGCAAAGCCTTCGCTGTAGAGTGTGGAGTTAACACCTACCTGTGCATGACAAAGGCTACACCTACCTATTGACTTGGTTTTTTCACCTTTTTTCCATTCTTTCTTTGGATTTTGGGACAACAAGCTCCACATACTTTTTTTCCATACCTCTATGTGAGTGTAACTTTGCACATTTTCTTTGCTTCAACCAATATCAAAAGCATTTGTGAGCTTCTTTCAAGGCATGAATACATGCTTCAATCATGGAAATTAGCAAAGTTTCTAAAGCAAAAAATAACAATGGAGTTATCCTTTTCCATTTCAAATATGTTAGGATTCTATTGAGAGTTTTTTAGAGATAATTATTAACTGGCCCTCTACTTTTCCCTTTTCCTTAATATAAACTGCATCTCTTATTACATTTCTAATCAAGAGATTTACATCAAATACTAGATCAAAGGGCCAAGGAATTTTCATAAATGCTTCCTTGTCCAGTAGAAGAATAAATGGTCAACATGTCAGCTTGGCTCCAATTTCTTGGGAGTTAATAATTGTTTTGAAAAATGACTACTCTTGTTTGAATCTAGAACTATGTTTAAGCTTTGAAAATGGATTTTCCTCCAAATTGATCTTGGAAAGGTCTTTATTAAAGGCTTCTCTATATCTCCTCCACTAGAATGAATGGCTTGTGTGTTGAAAAGTATAGCAAATCTCCCTCCTGATCATCCCATTGTCACCAAGAGCTACTCCTTTTCCCCAAGTTGGACCCAAAACAACATTGAGTACTTAACTATGATCCAACTTGAGACATTTTAATTGACAATGAAACTCAAGAGCTATTAAATTTAAAGTGCGCTAATATGATTCGTCATTCTTTCATTAAATAAGTATATTGTTTTTAAATTTGTCATTTGTGCTTGTACTATGTGGTACTGACCTTGTTTCACTTGAAAGGGTTTTTATTCTTGGACTATGACAATGCTAGTAAGATTTAGGCCTTTTGTAGTATTTGTACCCTATGATAATTTTTGCAAGATGTATGTCCTATGTTGAAAGAAATAAACATTTAATTATTACCTCCTAAACTAAAACACTATTTCTTTTATTAGGTGCCATGTAACGTCCTCTACAAATTGAGGATGAATGGGACGTAATATCCTATCCATCCTCGTAGACTATAGTCCTCCATAAAGGGGAAAACCCCCAAAATACCCATTGTTGGGAAATTTTTGGGGAAACTATGCTTAAAAACCCAAATTTGGGGTTTGGAGTAAGGTTTACTCAATCACTTAAGAATATGAAACCCCTCTACAAAATCTATAAATAAAGAAGTATTGAATTCATTTTGGATCACCAAGTGTGGATTAATGCATTTGTTCTTGAGCATTAGGTCTGATATTTTTTTACCCCTTCTATCTCTTGTCAATTTTGGTGGTGAAATACTCCACCCTAGTTGACATTCCCTTATTATCTTGTTGTTTGAGCACAAGGGTCTCTAGTTGGTCAGTGAATTCTGTTGGATATTGGTCTCTTATCTTTCTCTAGGCATAAGATTTATATTAAAGGTGAATGAATTTGGAGGATAGTGCATGATAACTTAGTTCTGTTTGGCATACACCTCTCCTGAAGGAAGCAACAAAGTTTCCGAGTCCTTAATATCTTGTTCTGGGCAAAGCACTTACCTTAGGCAATGGATTCATTTCTGGCACCTGGAGTAGCGAAACTCTTTGCTTTATTTAGTTTTTGCATGCACAGTTAAGGGAGCACTTCCCTAGTTATTAATTCTCAGCCTTAGCTAACGAAGCATGTTTGCATATCTCATATCATATTCACTAGCAATAGACTTCAATTGTCTTATCTATCCATGCAAGGAAGGTGCATTAGGATTAGGAGTTAAGAAAGTTGAGACATTGTTGTACATGTTTCCAGATTCATTGTACCTTATAGATTAAAGGAAAAGTGAATAATACTGTTTGAAATTTTTATTTATTTCTTGTTTCAAAGAGTAATAAATAGCGATGTGATTTGAGTTTCAAATCATCTAAGGCATCACCCTAGAGAAGTGTTGCATCCTACACCAATTCCTAAGATGGATGCCAAAATGGGTTCTAGAACAAGGCTTAACCTTCATTACCACATTTAAGACTTTTCAAAGGGATCGGTCCCTTTAAACCATACCAATTTTTACACTTTCGAAATATGGCCATGTTCCTATCAATTTATATTTTGTATTGAAAAGTCAGTCCTATTTTACATGTTTATTAAATTTAGGAACAATTATAGGTCAGCTCCAACAAAATGTCAACAAATTTGTGGGTTAGGTTGGCATTTCTCTAAATATTATCACACATGTATATATAATCACACATTTTCCTTTTTAGATCTTGATTGGTTGAAAAAAAAGGTTCGCTGCCTGTGTAATTTTGTCCCATACGTCCACATCAGCACTCATAGATAACAATATTATTAATTCTTCATCTATGTGCATAGTAAGGTCCCTTTTGGCTGCTATTTTTGATGGAGCAACCTCTGATAGTACACCTTTTACCACAAAGATTTTGTTGTTGGATAGAAATCTCCAGACGAGTCTTACACCAGACATATAAATGGCTATTGTATATCACAATAATAAGCATTAACATATGAAGATGTGTAGACCCTAAACTATGTGCATTCAATCCATTACTCTTTCTTTCATGGAAGATTTCGTTCTGCATAGTAGATGTGTTGTGGCACTTGAATGTGTTCGCATAAAAAATTCTAAGGCCAAACCCAGATTTTCATGTGTCATGGAAATTCAACATATTCCTTGTTCACCTAAGAACTACTTGTAACTCATCTTAGGGTACTCATGTACAATATCACTCATCCCACATAACAAGTTACCAAGACAAGGCTTGTCACATCCAACCTTGGTCTAAAACAATTAAGCAACACAATTTACATCTTGACATGCCATAACACCTGACATGTCTTAGAATGCCTTGGCCCTATGTGGCATGTGTTAGCATTCCTTAGCATGCTTTGACATGCCCTAGCACATCGTGGCACTTCCTGACATGCCTTGGTAGTTTAGCATACCTTGGCATTTCCTAGCATATAACCTTGTCACTCCCTCCTTAACACACCTAGAACTCATTGAAACTCCCTCTCACACACTCTTATGCGCTAATTTCAATGCATTTTGAACTAGTGCTTCCTTATGTTTCCTTGCACTCCCTAACATTCCCTAGCTCACCCTAGCACCTGACACATCTTGGCCTACCGCCTTAACACTCTAGCATTCCTTGGCACTACATAGTATACCTTGTCACTCTCTCCTTAGCACACCTAGACATCGCTAACACTCTTGGTCACAAACTCTTATTCATTCATTTCCATGCATTTTTACCTAGTTCTCCCTTGTGTTTCCCTAGCACTCCTTATCACTCCTTGACATGTGTTGTTACACCCTAGCACCTATGACATCTTGGCATGTCGCCCTAGCCTCTAGCATGCCTTAACACTGCCTAGCATACCTTGTCAATTTTTCCTTAGCACACCTAGAACTCACTGAAACTTCTAATCACAAACTCTTATTTGTTCATTTCCATTCATTTTGACATATTTCTCCCTTGTGTTTCCCTAGCACTCCCAGCTAACACTTCCTTACACGCGTTGGCACATCTTGGCCACATGTCGCCCTAGAACTCTAGCATTCCTTAGCATTGCCAAGCATGCCTTGTAACTCCTCCTTAACACACTTGGAACTCACCAACACTCCATGCCACACACTCTTATTCCTTCATTTCCATGCATTATGACCCAATGCTCCCTTGTGTTTCCCTAACACTCCCTAACACTCGGCACACATTGGCACACCATGGCACTTCTCACATCTTAGTAGGATTTCCTAGCAGTCTATCGTCTATTTGCACTACTTATCATACATTTTCACTCCCTCCTTAGCACACCTATAATTTTTTAACACTCCCTATCACACACACAAATTCATTCATTTACATGTAATTGCAACGAGTCCTCCCTTGTGTTACCTTTGCAATCCCTAGCATGTATTGGCGCCACATCCTAGAACCTAGCACACATTGCCATGCCTTAGCACTTGGCATGTCTTGACATGCCTAACATTCCTTGGAACTTTATAACATGTGTTATCACTTCCTGAATTTCCCTGCACACCTTGGCACTCCCTAGTTTTCATGCCCTCATAGATAACCTTACTTTTTTGTGACTTGGCAACCCAACCAAGTCATTGTAAAAATAGTGTTTTTCCTAGACCAAAGTCTCCCTTTGGCTCAAATTGCTTTTTCCTTCCTCTTATCACAATCGTAGGCTTTCCTCCTACAAGTCCTAATATGAAATTCTCCTAACACACTTTGTCCTTGGGACACCTAGAATTCACTGACACTCCCTGGTATAATCTCTTATTCATTCATTTCCATGCACTTTGACCTAGTTCTCCCTTATGATTCACTGACACTCCCAAACACTCGTTGACATGCATTGACACTATCTAGCATATGTCAACATGCCTTTTCATTCCTTGGCATGCCGTGGCACTCTTTAATAATCATTCCCTCATAACCACCCTTATTTTCTTTTAGACTTAGGAACCCAACCAAATCCTGCCTTGACTACGACAACTTTACCATGTTACATTTACTAAAACTAGACTATGCCTTGTTCCCCTAATGGACTATAAATCATCTTAGGCTTCTCATGTCCAATATTAACTCATCCCACTTAAAAAGTTACCAAGTCAAGGTTCACATCCAACAGTTCCCAAAAAACAACTAAGCAACATAGTTTACATCTTCACATGCTGTAACATCTGGCACGTATAACAATCCATTGGCACAACATGGCACACATTATCATCCCCTACATTCCTTGGCATGATTTTCCACTCCCTAACAGACCCTACCACTCCCTAACATGCCCTGATACTCTAGCATGCGTTGGCAATGCATATCATATAACATTTTCACTCCCTCCTTAACACAATTGTAACTTGCTGACACTCCCTATCACACACTCTTATCTATTCATTTCCATGCAATTTCAACTAGTTCTCCTTGTGTTCTCATGGCACTCCCTAACACACATTGGCACACCCTAGGACTTGGCACATCTTAGCATGTCGCCCTGGCACTCTAGCATTCCTTGGAACTACCTAGCATACCTTGTCACTCCCTCCTTAACACACCTAGAATTCTCTGACAATCCCTATCACACACTCTTATTCATTCATTTCCATGCGTTTGAAACTAGTGCTCCCTTGTTTTTCCTTGACACTCCATAACTCACCCTACCATGCATTAGCACACCTTAGCACCTAGCACATCTTGTCATGTTTCCCTGGCCTCTAGAATGCCTTAGCACTACCTAGCATACCTTATCACTCCCTCCTTAGCACACCCTGAAATCACTGACACTTCATGTCACAAACTCGTAATAATTCATTTGCATGCATTATTTTCACCTAGTGCTCCCTTGTGTTTCCCTAACGCTCCCTAACACTTCCTAGCACTATTTGGCACACCTTGGCACCTAGCACATATTGGTTGCATGTCGCTCTGGCACGCTAGAATGACTTAGCACTGCTTAGCATACCATGTCACTCCCCTCTTACCACACCTAGAACTCATTGAAACTCCCTATCACACACTCTTATTCATTCATTTCCATGCATTTTGACCTATTGATCCCTTATGTTTCCCTAGCACTCACTAACACTCACCACACATTGGTACACCTAACTGCAATGAGTTTCACTAACATTCAATCCAAAAACCCTTCCAGAATCTAGCTAGTTACTTGGTCTTCACTAAGATATTAGGGTTAAGTTTATTGTATAGTGTTCAATGTGAAAATATTACTAGGTGTTTTTATTGCATAGAGTAATTATGATCTTCCCCATGTACACAAGGATAACTAAGAAGTGTTTCCCATAATCATGCAAGTGGAACTTCAACATGTACATCAAGGTAACCACAAAATATTTATCATATTTACACAATGCAAGGTGATAGGAAAATATTTACATTATATACGTGAATGTACTAAGATCATGACCATTAGCATCATATCTCCATATTTACCACAAGACGAGGGTCATTACAACCCCTTAAAAATAGCCATAAGGCCTTCCTCTTTTGCAGCACCTTCACCACAAGGGTTTATTTGAAAAACACATAGTTCCTTTAAATATTTGTAGGTTTAGGTAGCCACTTCAAGCCCTTGAACTTAAAGATAATCAAATATTTGCAATTTGTTACAATAATAAGTCCATTATGCACACTCCTCATCTTAGAGTTGGGTAGAGAGGGAGAATACTTGATTGATGCCAACCTTGTAAATGAAAAACTTTGCCTACTCATTGGTTGGACACTCCACCACTAGTTGACACCACTAATACACACCAAAAGTCCAAGATAGCCATAATATGTGCCCTACACCCAACGGCTTAGACTACACCTCCATAAAATGTACCTTCAACTTTAGATGTCCCAAAATAGTAATATCCTAACCCTAGCCTATTTGTTAGATTTTTGTAACTTTATCCTTAACTAACATTTGTTTTTAACTATTTAATTCATTTACCATATACTCCCTCTTGTTTGCACCCACCTAGTATACAAGAACACTTATGTTTTTAATACAACCAAGTTAAAAGGGCATGTTTTTTTCTTACACTTAAATGTTTTCAATACAACCAAGTTAAGAGCACGTGTTTCCTTTTCAATTTCCAAAAGTATAACATGTCTATCTCTATAAACTAACAACAACATCATTTCATAAAAAAGGTAAGCTTAAAATTAGATTATTATTACTATGATAAATACACCAAATATGGAAAATTTGTTTTCAAACACAAGCATAAAAAATGTGTTAGTTTATCAAATGCAACTACAAACTTATTAGGCTAGCCTAGATCCATCTTAACCCAGATCTATCAAGCGCCGAGAGGGATCTAATCTCTTGATGTGCAAATCTCTTTTTTGGCACTTGGTAGATACAATTTAAGATGGATCTAGCCTAGTATATAATACTATATAATATCTATATTTGTATCTATGTGTCTCTTTCTTATTCCCTCTCTCTATCTCACCCCCCAAACATACACACTCTCTCTCCATATCTATCTCTCTCTCCCTCCTTCTTCCTCTCCACCTCTCTCTCTTCCCTCTATCTCTCCTCTCTCCATCGCTCCCTTGTCACTCCCTCTCTCTCTATACCTTTCTACCTCTATGTCTTTCTTCTTCCTTCCCTCTCTCTCCCCCTCCAACTTCATCTCTCTCTCCTCTCCCTTAGTCCTCTCTCTCCCTTTCTCTCTCACCTCCCTCTTTCCCCCCCCCCCCCCCCCCCCCATCACTCTATCTCTCTCTCCCCCTCCATATTTTTGCCTCCCTCTCTCTCTCTCTTTCCTTTCACTCCTTATCTTTATCCCCACCTATTATCTCTCTCCCCTCCTCTCTTCTCTCCCTCTCTCTCTATCCATCTATCCCTTGTCACTCCCTCTCTCTCTCCACCGCTATCTCCCTATGCCTTAGTTCTTTCCTCCCTCTCTCTCTCCACCTCTATCTCCCTATGCCTTAGTTCTTTCCTCCCTCTCTCTCCCCCTCCAATGACATATCTCTCTCCCCCACTCTCTTTTTCTCTCTCTCACCTCTCTCTCTTCCTACCTCTTTCTTTCTATCTTCCCCCAGCACTCTCTCTTTCTCTCTCTCTCTCTCCACCCTCCATCTTTGTCACTATTTCCCTTCCCCTCTCTTCCCTTCACTTTGCTTGATATCATCACTTGGATCCTTAGTTAAGATAGATCTATGTTGGTTCTTACTAATATTTGTATTATATAAATTTCACATCTTTAAATACAAAAGTATTATCATTTTTAATTTTATTAAAACCTTAATTTGATTTATATGGGAATAATTTTAGTAGTTGTGAGGATAGATGATTTATATATCTCTCAAAACTAATTACAACCCTTTTCCTATTAGCTTCAAATAAAAAATGTTATAAAATTAAATTAAATTAAAATATTTTTATTGTGAAATAAGTTATGGTTTTTAGGCATGTTGTATTGATAAGGCATGATATTGGCCCATGGTATTATAACAAAGCCTATTTAGAAGTTAATAATATCCATGGTAAAGTGGGGGTGAATATCGATGGTTAAGAATATTGTCATATTGTTATAAAATATTTAGATTGTGAAATAAGATATGATTTTTTGGCATATGGTATTGATAAGCCATGGTATTAGCCCATGCTATTATAACAAAGCCTATTCACAAGTTCATAATATCAATGACAAAGCGGGGCTAAATATCCATGATTAAGAATCTTGTCATATTCTTATAAAATATTCTGCTTTTGAAATAAGTTATGTTTTTTGGGCATGTGATATTGATAAGCCATGGTAATGGTTCATGGTATTGTACCAAAGTCTATTTCCAAGTTAATAATATCCATAGTAAAGTGAGAATGAATATCCATGGTTAAGAATATTTTCATATTGTTATAAAATATTTTGATTGTGAAATAAGTTATGTTTTTAGAGCATGTGATATTGATAAGCCATAATATTGGCCTGTGGTACTTGTGATTCTGCAGGCCTGTGGATTTCAAACAGGGCATCAGCTAGCATAGAGCTAGCCAAATACCCAGTAACATTAATGACATTCGGTTGGGCTAACCCCTTGGGCTCAATAAATCATAATCAACTACACTATTTTTCATATTAACATATTGATCCTATTTAACATTTCGTTAGAGTAACCATAAAAATCCAAGCCTGTTCCTATTTTTATTTTGGTTTTTAATTCCTTCTTCGGTGTGGTGATAACTTTATATGATTGTATAGAGGTTTATTTTTGTGAGAGTATATGTTGAAAAGTAGATGCTCTCTTACATTCTACCTTGTCTGTTATGTATTGATGGAGTTCAGTTTCATTAGTTGTGACCAAAGAACTGTGTCAAGCAAGTATACAAGGATTCTTGTATCACTATTTATAAACTAAACATTGTCCTTAAACAAGCAAAGTAGATCCTTAATGCTACATGTTTGCATCTAAGGGAACTTCTAATCCTAATAAATGAGGTGAAATTTAAGTGTTTCCAGAATCCAAATCTCAGGTTTTGTGAATTCACTCATAAATGGTCCTTGAAAAGCGAAGTGAAATTTAATTACTTCCAAATCTTAAGTTTTGTGAATTCACTCATATTTGTTGCTGGAATCTTTTGAGCAAATGGGATGAATTTCTTTTAGTTGCATTCAAATTTTCCAAAAATAATACTAAATTTCTCCCTGACTAAAATTCTCCCTGAAATGGCTTTGGGATTGAAAATTTTGTAAATATTTTTAGGGAAACAACCCAAAATACTTTTCCCAGATTAGAGTTTTATAACAGTAGTTACTAAACCAATCTTTTATTTTCTACTGCAAATGTTTGATAAAGTCTTCTCAGAAATTGATCAGAAAATTAGGTAGATGCGTTGGACGGACTAAATAATTTTTAACGAATATCACTTAACATAAATGATATATTAGTTTGAATAAATATATAACTTAGAAGCATGAAATGAAGAAGAAATCTCAATGACATTGACATATTCTTAATTGAATTGAATGAGGCTAGGAATAACTTTGACTAGAGGGTGTTGAAAATGGCATAATTTTGTTCTGGTTGGATAGATTTAGAACTAAAAATCAACAATTTTCTTGCTTGCATAACTTGGGAAGATTTTTGTATCTCAAGTCTCAACCTTATTGAATAATATGATTTAAGCCTTGCAATGTTGAGATATGTTGTGATACGACTTGCTAGTAACCTAAACACTTTGGTTGAAAATTTAGTTGTGAATTTTACTTGCAAAAGATATAAGTGAAAATATAGATAAATTGTCCCTTGTGTAGAATTTCCTTGAAATTATGCTACTTATTGAATGAATAAATATGAAACTAATTGTTACATGAAGACAAAAAATATCTCTACCAATTTGTAGTGTAATAGAACATAAATAAAACACAGTCACACTATAGCAAAAAAAAACAAAATTTTATAGGGAACCCAACTAGGAAAACCCTTTGCTAGTTGTAGAAATTTAAAATACTATCTGTATTAGACTTTGAAACATCTTATCCAATACTAGGTTCATGGATGCTTACCGCTTTCCATATTCATTTTCATAAGCATTAGGGTTGTTGTCCATCAAATCAAAGTAGCTAGAAAGTGTCTCTTTGTTTTCAGAAAGCAGAACAAGATCCTTCATCCAAGAATCCCCTAGAAGTCTCATTATTAGCGAGAAAAAAGGTCTTATTTTATTTTATTTCATCACATGCATCCATCATAATCACCGATCTGTCTTCATTTCTTTCACAATCATTTCCAATGTTAGATGCAAAAGGTAATTTAGTATGATATAACCCTTAGGTAACCAACCTCAGACATATAGTTGGTTAACTTATGTTGTTTGAAGTTTATTGGGTTTGAGTTTTATCATGAAACTACTAGAAATGTACTAGAATGGGTGAGTTTATTATCTTGATAACAATGTTATGGTTTGATCTAGTCCTTGAAAGGAACTTATAATTTATGGTCAAATTTCACATTCCTTTCATTTTTTTTATCTTCACATATAACAAATATCTTTATGTTATAGCATCTAGCTAGATATATATGGTAACTGCCACTCAGAAGTTGGATGCCATCATTTTGGAGCTTGAGCTTACTCAACTTACCTTTGCTTGAGTTGAAAATGTCGTTAGATCTCATTATATCGTCTATTGTAGAGCATGAATCCAATTTACCTTTGTTTCAGTTAAAAATTTAATTAGATCTTGCTATATCATCTTTTGTAGAGAATGAATCCAATTTCTCACAATCCATTTTCTTGAGGTATAACAAAGCTACCTTAATTCATTAAACTTACTTTGCATATTCTATTTGCTACTTGTGATTCTGTAGGCCACATTTGCATTGGAAAAAGGGCATATTTAATGAAGTGTGGAAGGAGAGGGAAGCTTTAGTTATGTCCTTTCAAAATTTCTAACATATGTAATAAAATTTTAAAAATTCTCCATAGAATGTTGTGCTTTAACTTTTTCTTTTGATAATGAATTATTTATGTGATCTCCCCTCTCTTACACACAACTAGAGTCTAGACATACATGGTTTTTTGGGATGTGTGGACAATGGACAGATTTACACTAACCATTTATCTAGAAATTTATACTGTAGAAGATCAAGCATTTATAGTTGAATATTTCCTTGCCACTAAATTAGAGTTGAAGAGTCAAACTCCTATTTTTCAGGCATATGCCTCACTTTTAAATCAATTTATTGTTGACTCTGTATAGACCTTCCACGGGAGGGCAAAGAGTGATCACTACCATTGCTTAATCTTTTTGCGGACCAAGTAAATATTCCAAATGTGTATAAATTAGTGGCTCCTTAGAGAATCCCAAGAGTGGCGCTATTGTAGCAACAAGAAATTTGTTTATTTTGAGTTCTTCATCAATGCATTGATAGTATATTGTTTATTCCATACAATACCTCAACAGTGTATGATCAAATTAAAATTAAGCTTGTCATAATATTTTGACTTACCCTCTTTTAGAGGGAAACTAGAGTGCATGTCAAGCTTGCACATCAAAATTGTATCATGCAAAGTTTACCTGGGACAAGTTTTGTGAATCTAAGAAGCAAGATACCTATTGGAATTCAAGTGGCAACAATAATACAAAGTGGGAAAGAGATTTCACAGTTAACCTAGATTTCACATTATGGTTGAAGTCGGTTTGTTAGCAAGATGATGGATACCCCAACTTCCTTTTTATGACTGAGTGCAAGATTGAATCCTTCGACATATTCCTCGCTCAATTGTCATTAAGTGATGGGTTTTCTCAGAAGTGTTGCACACCTATAAACTTTACTAGAGTTGTTCTTGAGTCTTTAGAGGTGGTTAGCTTTTCAAAACACACACGTACAAGAAGAGGAGAAATAATATGCCCAGCTAATTTGAATTTATCTACCTATGAATAAGGTGTTCCAATTCATAAACTTGATGACTCGCTTTACTTCTTTCTAGTGAACAACTTTGGGACTTTCCATGAATCGTGAGACAATTCCAACCCCATAACTATAAATTTCTTATTTAAATCTATACCCAATACATTAGAATCTGCACAAGGAGAACTCCATTATTGTTTCGAAAGAACTTGCAATCGACTTGTACCATGCTATTTAATATTTTCTATATTTATTCGCATCCTTGGTCTGTGACATAAAGATGCAACAGGCTACCTTGCAGTTTCTATACTAACAATCCTAAGAAATAATAAAGTATGCCCAAATATATTATTTCAAATGATCTATATAGCTCACCTTTTGGTTTTTCAATTATCGAAGTAGTTACCTATATTGATGAGAACTTCTACAACCAATACCATAGTGACAATATATGTTATATTTTTATCCGTGTTTCTCTGAAGGTGTTTCTCCTTCAGTAGAGCAGCAATACAATGTAGTTTCCATTTAGGGGAGAAGTGTACCCAATAGCAACCTTGGCCTGTGTGCAGATGGGTTGAATGCACATTAGACACTATCTGTTGTTTTGAAGGTGTTTCTCCTTCAACAATACTTCATCTTAGTAGATATTTTCAGTTTTCACCTTTAGTAGATGCATGCATCCCTGGGATACATGTTGTAGATTATAGTTTTCCTATGACATTGTAGCAACGATGAAAGAACTGCATTGATGTTAGGCATATTTAGTATGCTTTTATAGTTTCACTTAGATGCTCACTTTTCTTAATTTAGGTGTTTTTGTTAGTTCTTTTTATGCACAAATTTATCTTTAAGAAAAGTGCACAGTAGAGAAAGGTTCTATATTTTGAGCAGGGGATACACTTCTAGGTAGGAGGTACACTATTCTAGGAAGCTTTTGCCGTGCAGGTTAGGTGCTTTATCCGAGAATCCCAAGAGGCACTATTGTAGCAATAAGAAATTTGTTTATTTTGAGTTCTGCATTAGTGCATTGATAGTATATTGTTTATTCCATGCAATACCTCAATATTGTATACAACCATATTTAGTATGCTTTTATAGTTTGACTTAGATGCTCACTTTTCTTAATTTAGGTGTTTTTCTTAGTTTCGTTTTATGCACAAATTTATCTTAAGAAAAGTGCATAGTAGAGAAGGGTTCTATATTTCGAGTAGGGGACACACTTCTAGGTAGGAGGTACTATATTCTAGGAAGATTTTTCCATGCAAGTTAGGTGCTTTATTTGAGAACCCAAGAGGCACTATTGTAGCAATAAGAAATTCATTTATTTTGAGTTCTTCATTAGTGCATTGATAGTATATTGTTTATTCCATGCAATACCTCAATATTGTATGATCAAATTACAACTAAGACTATCATAATATTTTGACTTACCATCTTTTAGAGGGAAACTAGAGTGTGTGTCAAGCTTGCTCATCACAATTGTATCATGCAGAATTTACTTGACATGAGTTTTGTGGATCTAAGCAGCCAGATACTTGTTGGAATTCAAGAGGGAAAAAATACTACAAAGTGGGAAAGTGGTTTCGCAGTTAACTTTCCTTTCACATTATGGCTAGAGTCGGTTTGTTGGCAAGATGCTGGATACCCCAACTTCCTTTTTATGACTGAGTGCAAGATTGAATCCTTTGACATATTCCTAGCTCAATTGTCATTAAGCAATGGGTTTTCTCAGAAGTGCTTCATATCTATAAACTTTACAGGAGTTGTTATTGTGTCTTTGGATGTGGTTATCTTTTCAAAGCACACACGTACAAGAAGACAAGAAATAATATGCCCGACAAAGTTGAAGTTATCTTCCTGTGAATAGGGTGTTCCCTTCCATATACCTGATGACTCACTCTACTTCTTTCTAGTGAACAAATTTGGGACTTTTCATGAATTGTGAGACAATTTCAACCCCATAACTATCAGTTTCTTGAGTAAAGTTATACCCACTAGATTAGAACCTACACAAGGAGAATTCCATTCATGTTTTAAAATAACTTGCAATTGACTTGTACCATGTTATTTAATATTTTATGTATTTCTTCGCATCCTTGGCCTGTGACATAAAGACGCAACAAGTTACCTTGCATTTTCTATACTAACACTCCTAAACAATAATAAAGTATGTCGAAATATGTCATTTCAAATTATCTATGCATCTCACCTTTTGGTTTTTCAATTATTGAAGTTGTTACCTATATTTATGAGATCATCGAAAACCGAGGCCACAGTGACAATATCTATTAGATTTTTATCCGTGTTGCACTAAAGGTGTTTTTCCTTCAGTAGCACTACAATACATTGTAGTTTCCATTCAACAGAGAAGTGTACCCAGTAGTAGCCTTGGTTTGTGTGAAAATGGGTTGAATTAACAATAGAATTTATCTATTGTTTGAAGGTTTTCCTCCAATAGTACTTCATTTCAGTAGATCCTTTCAATATACACCTTCAGCAAATGCATACAGCCTTGGTGTACATGCTATAGATTTCAGTTTTGTTGTGAGGGTATAGCAACGATGAAAGAATCACATCGATTTTAGGCATCTTATTGTTGTTGTATGAAAGCTTTCTTGTGTTAGGACCTCATATTGTCCCTTTTTGACCATACGTTTTGTCATGATATCATCCTTTTCAACCTATATTTAAAAGTCCTTGTTAGTGTTTTAACCCAATTATCCCAAAGGTATGCAATGATTTTTCTCATCACTATACGTTTAATTATTTAGCATATAATCACGATATCTTCATAGTTAATCTTTAAATTGTTAAGTTGATAAACAGTTAAAGAATGATGTGCAGTCCACGTTGCCGAAACTGCTTGGAGTTTGCAAGACTATTTTTGCAGTTGCTGAAACAGTAAGAACGACACGCAAATCTCGAAGCTGAAACAGTTGAGATTTGCATTCTAAATTCGACAGCAACAGAGGAACCAGACTGATCACCGAGGAAGCTGTTACACTGGATGTAACACCCATAATCTAAAGACAGTATTACTGTAACAACATTTTGTTGACGGGAAACTGATTTCCCTATTTTTGTATAATGGGTTAAAATAGAATTTATAATGTAAATATTTTGTAATAGATGTCTCCTCTTTATAAAGAGGAGACATCTACATTAGAGGGGAATGAACAGACTGTGGAAAAGGCTCAATTGAAGGAACAGGACTAGAATCCTTTTTGTAATATGACATATTGATGGATGAATAAAATTTTGTTCTGAACATCTTTTTCTAGTTCTTGTCTCCTGGGGAATCTTGTGAGAAGGACAGGGCCCACCTTCATCACAAGATTCACCCATTTTACTTCTGCAGTGTGTTAAGTGTGTCTTTTATTCATGCTTTGTTAACAAAACTATTTACTGAGTATCATTTTGCTGAAACTCTGTTTTCCTTTTCAATTAATTGCTGCAGCATTTATTTTATCAACAGTTAATTCATGTGTGTTGCAATTAGATTTACAGAGCAAGGTGGCAGCTTGATAATCAAGAACAGGTGTTGAAGGTTCCCGCTCCAGGAATAGGGTCCTATTCTCTGTTACAACATAGCCAACACTCTCCTGTGTAGATTGATTCTTTAGATTCCTTTCTTTTAAGTGTTCTTTGGTAGCTGTCTACAATAGGTTGTTTTGTTGTAACTCAAGAGTGGAACTTCAGTTTGCTTAAGGCAAAGTATGACCAGTCTTTACTACAACTTTTGTTGCTTTTAGGATTGAGTACATATAGTACGTAGTTGCCTTTGAAGACTTCACTGGGTTGACAATTTATGTAGCACTTTGTTGTTTAATTCAATAAGCAATTAAAGTGACCAACAGCTTGTCTAGTGTTTCCCAAACTTATATAGAGCCATATTTATTATACTTTTATATTTTTACTTAGATTCTTACTTTTCTTAATTTAGGTGTTTTTCTTAGTATTATTTTATCCATAGATTTATCTTTAAGAAAAGTGCATAGTAGAGAAGGGTTCTATATTTTGAACAGGGGACACTCTTCTAGGTAGGAGGTACTCTATTCTAGGGAGCTTCTGTCATGCATGTTAGGTATTTTATCCTAGACAGAGTTCTAAGTCCTTGCCTGCTTGACAAAGTCCCTGCTAGACAAGACACCGATGGATAGAGTTTCAAGTCCCTAAATTTTCCATAAACCCACCTGACCCTAGCTATCTAGCCTAAAATCCTTTACATTCCAGTCATCTCTTGGTTGTGATTTCATAGAGAGATCCCTCTCTAGTTTGGTAGGGCTAGCGACCAAACTAAAAGCCTGGTTTGTGGTTACCTTCGTTGATCTCTTCATCAACCTGGGACATTATGGAGGATAACAGAGGGTGTGACAACTAGGGAGTGCCTAGGTGTTCTAGTGAATGTAAGGTTCCCAAGTCATGGAAAAATGCAATTATAGTTGTGACCTCATCACTACCAAGGTGTGTTAGGGAATGCTAGGGCATGCTAAAATGTGCCAGATAGTACGAAGACATGTCAAACAAGCTAAGATGTTCCAAGTTCTAAGGCACGCCAAGATGTCCAAGGGTTCCAAGTCCCTACCTCCTCTTCTTCCATATGATATCCACTTATGACATTTCCTTTGCAATATTTGGTGAATTTGATAATTATAGGTCATTTATAGGTTATAAATGTCTTCCAAGTTTCACTTCTAATTGAGTATTCAATTGAATATATTGATTCTCTTATACATAACTATTTTCCCTCCACTCTGTTTTCATAACTTCAATAACCATTAGGTAGGGACCTACATCTTCAATGTTGCTTTGCTTGTTTAGTAAAATATTACTGAGACTTTAATTTATTGAAAGTTGTATAATTTACAATTTAAGAAGTTTCAAGATTTAATTTTAAAAAATATAATTCTTTAAAGGGTGCTAGCTCAATGGAAGAGCACCTACTTTACAAGCAGGAAGTTGGTGGTTCGATTCCATCATGCCCCGACACCATATGGAATGGCGACAATCAACATTTTGTGACGAAGGCTCTTTTGACCATCACCAATGAGCTTTGGTGACATTTTTTGACCCTCACCAAAAATATGAAATGGTGACGGTCAATAAACGCCACCATATATACACAACAATAATGACGACCCTCAAAGGTTTGTAACCATAAATTGTTGTTTTTGATATGAAATGGTGATGGTCATTGTCCGTCATTATAGTCATTATTCATGATGGACATTGAATGTCACCACAACAACTCTACTTCTAGCAATGCGGCTTTTGGTGAGAGTCAATGAATGTCACCATATATATGCACCAATAGTGACGGCCATTAAAGATCTATCACAATAAATCATTATTGTTCATATGAAATGGTGACGGTCACTATCCGTCATTATAATCAATATTCATGATGGATCTTGAATGTCATCATAACAGCTATACTTTTGGTGACGCCACCTTTGGTGATGTTCATTTTTTGGTGACTGAGGCTATGGTCCGTCACCATTGCTCATATGCAATTGTGATGGTTGATATCCGTCATTATAAATCATTATTGGTGACGAACTTTGAATGTCACTAAAACACCTATACTTTTGGCGACGCCACCTTTGGTGACGTTCAATTTTTGGTGACGGAGGCTATGGTTCATCACCATTGCTCATATGAAATGGTGACGATCGTTATCCGTCATTATGAATCATTATTGGTGACGGACTTTGTATGTCACTACAACACCTATACTTTTGCCGACGCTACCCTTAGTGACGTTCAGTTTTTGGTGATGAATGCTATTTTGACCATCACCAATGAGCTTATGGTAACATTTTTCGCCCTTCACCAATGTCATTTTTTCTTGTAGTGTGATCTTGTTTAAAAGCATAGTTAGTTTGTAGTAGGCTGTAATCTGATAGGCAACATTACTTATCTTTGTATTCCCAATTCGTGTATTCGAGCAACTGTGTATTCTCTTTTTGTATATAATTTATTCAATATTTATTTCTTCTTATTTCTACGTCAGAGTAATTATTACTACATCATTCTCAGATGTTCAACTAAATATCTTTCATGATAGAAAATATAAATTTATGTGCTAAGGTAATAAGTAGTTGCTAATCATAATGATAAGTACTTATCTGGCTATCTAAATGAATATAATCCAAGTTTAAATCCTTGATTTAGAAGATCTCTCCTCCCAACCTCAGATTTGGCAATTACGTCCAGAATCCCCCTCTGAGCTCTTCCACTACTATCCAGAACAGTCAGTTTGGTACCTTGGGCATCAGGAAACTAATCCAGCCTCAAGTCGCGTACCTCAATCCCACTGGCTAAGTTGCACAGCTCTGGGAATGATATTTTTCACAGTATAGACTTTTCCTCTCCTCCAAAACCAACCCCCTGGTTCCTTTCTTTTCTCCCCTTTAAGGGAAATAATCAGAGAACCGTTTTCTTTCTATTAACAATTCATAAAACTTTTTTTCGGGTCCCATTCTCAACTGAAATCAGAATCTTTTAATTAATATTTAACAACCTTTCTTCTGGCTTTTCAGCCTAAATGTTTTAACAATTTATAATAAACTAAAATAAAATAACAATGGTAGATAAACTTAATAACCACAGTTGTCGATATGTCATTGGGTGTTACATACTCAATTTCCCTACAACACTTGTTTAAATTGTTTTATTTATAACCGCCATAAAAATATTTATTTCTTATTAATATTTATGTTCAATATTAAAAAATGTTTTTCATTATTAACATTTTTTTAATTTTTTTTAAATGTCAAATTAATGTATTTCTTCGCCTGTGATGTTAAGTGAAAACATATGTAATGCCTTTGGTGAAATAACTTGGAATCCTTATAACTTAAGTTGAATTCATTGAATAAATTAAGTATAATAAATATGCATTTTGTTTCATTAGTTAAAATATAATTATTTATATGTTTATGTTATAAATTATGTATTTATAATATAAAATAGGAAACCTTCCGCATTTTTAATCTAGTTGTTTGCAAGAAAGAAACTGAATACATGAAGCCAAATACTTGCCGCTGGAAACACTGTACTTGTAAAACGAAGTTAAATCTGAATTCTCAGAGAAAGATGTAGTGTTATGTATGCTTCAAGAAAAACTAGTACAATATAGCCTATTTTCCAGCGATATTGTAAACGGATAAGAAATGCATAAATAACAACCACCATGGAAAGGGATAACTATAGGTTTTGGTAATTTCTTTAAGAAACAACGATTAAGTGATACCGTGCCATATCAATAGTCGCATAGTGTCTTTTTTTGGAAATGATTCTATTTTTCCAATTAATCAAAGAATTTTTCTCATCCGCAATCACGTAATGTTTTGCGGGATTAAATTTTTTCATATGTAAATTTCTTTATAGTGTAAAATACAATATGTTATTTTTTATTGTTGAAATTGTATTTTTAAATGTTAAATAAATTATCTATAGGACCAAATAAACCTTTAACTATAAAAATTTAATTTTTTCATATATATATATATATATATATATATATATTTTTTTTAAATTATATATAACACGTATATTCATATCAGAGAAATTAAAAAAGTTCTTTTATTAGAGCAAAGAAACCTTTAACTATAAAAACTTAATTTTAAAATGATATATAATGTATAGACAATTGACATTAAAATATTTTATATAACATGTGTATTCATATCTGACATTTAAAAATGTTTTTTTATTATTAACATATTTTTAAGTATATGTCAATATGAATGTGTATTAGAATATTTTATCAATAACCAAATTATAAGGTTTAAACATCTCCCTCACACATTTTTTTTTACTTTTAATTACTTTACAATATATTCATTTTTTTTAGCGGGTATTTCTTTTTTATTTAGAACATAGTTTTTAATTTTCATTTTTATTTTAAAGGGGAACAAAAGGATGAACAAAATTACACATCCCTCTCATAATGGGCGGTAGGATGAACAAACTTACACATCCCTCTCATAATGGGTGGTAGAATGAGCCTCTGGGCTCAAACATAAGTCATTTTAGTGTTGAAGAAATTAAAACCTGGTATTAAATAGAGGACAAACTTACACATCCTTCTCATACTGGGCTGTAAGATGAGCCTCTAGCCTCACTAAGAATAATTCATTTTAGTGTTGAAGAAATCAAAACCTAATAGTAAATATATTTACTTTTTAGAACTTAAGAGCAATGTAATCACAAGAATGGCTCCCTGAAGAGAATGGGAATCTACGTCCGAAAACAACGTAAAAATAACATGTTATTTCCCATTAGAAAAGAGAACCCCAGCTAAATTATTTCTCTATCAGAAACCCTAACGTAGGACAGAGAAAGGAAATGAAAAACTGATTGATTCGAACCTTATTTCTAAAAAAACAAAATATTGACCTATGAACAGATGTTGACAATGGCCTCTATGCTGACACCCTCCCGCGTTCACCAGACCTGTACAACACATGGATATTTAGAGCGCAGGGTAACATACTAGGAATACTTGACTTGGGGTAAGCAAAAGGAAATAGAGCTCATTGAGCTAGAATAGTATCCAAATTACCTTTTTGAGTCATCAGCCCCTCTCCAAAACGTCATTGCAATGAGAAACCTATAATCGTAGCTTAGTTGAACTTGAAGGGGTAGAAATATCACTTGAGGAATTAGTGAAAGAATGCTAGACTGAGTGAGTAGTGTCGGAAAGACAGAGAAAACAAAACAAGAATTCACACAAAACACGAGTTGTTGCTCTTCTATTGATCAGGCAAAACATGATGATTATGGTGAAGCATATTTAAACCTCTTCAACTAGCTAATTGCCTAAAATATTTTGACATGCAACCACATGTAATCACACACTCAGAGTCGTTTATCACTTAATTGAACTTGACTCAACACTCAAACACTCAATCATGCAATCACTCAGTTAACTGACTCTCTATTTTTAGCTAACTCCTCATGCAGGAGTAATTATCTTATTTTAACACTCCTCCTTAATTATGACTGCTAAACTAAAACATGACTCATGACAACTCAAACATGCCCACTAGTCTATGTCTCAGTTAGGCTTACAACACCCAAGTTTCTTCTATGAAACTCAAACACATCTTGTGCTAATGACTTAGTAAATATATCATCCAATTGATCACTAGATTTACAAGGCTTTAAGTGAACTTCTCCATTGCTCACAAGTTCTCTAATAAAGTGATATCTAGTATCAGTATGCTTGCTCTTCTGGTGAAACACACTATTCTTGGATAGTGCAATCGCTGAGGTGTTGTCACAATATATTGTTGTTGATCCTTGTTGTTTCTGCTTGAGTCCATCGAGTACTCTTCTTAACCACACTGCTTGACATGGTACTGATGTTGCTGCTACATATTTTACTTTTGCTGACAAAAGTGTCACAATGGGATGCTTCTTAGATTCCCATGAAATCACACCTAAACCAAGGTGGAACACAAAGCCAGAAGTGCTCTTCCTATCATCTAAACTACTTGCAAAATCACTATCTGTGTATCCAATCAAATTTTTCTTTTCTGTGCTTGCATACATTATGGAACAATCTCTAGTTCCTACTATGTATCTCAGAATTTGTTTTCTTGCACTCCAATGTGTGTCTATTGGAGTCTCCATAAATATGGAAATCAAAATCACTCCTTGCATGATATCTGGTAATGTAGTTGTGAGATACATGAGGCTACCAACCAATCTTTTGAATATAGTTGGATTGACATCTGATACTTCATCACCCTTTCTTAACTTTGTACCTCTTGCAACTGGTGTAGGGACAGGTTTGCAATATTCCATCCTGAATCTTTTCAACAAATCTTTGGAATATTTATTTTGACAAATAAAATTTATTTTTCAGATTTCTCAACTTCTATGCGAAGGAAATATTTCATGAGACCAAGATCTGTCATCTCAAATTCTTTCATCATGGCTGCTTTAAACTCATTTATGTCAAAATCACTTGTAAAAATCAGGTCATCAACATATAAGAAAACAATCAAAATCTATCCTTGCTCATTTACCTTTGGGTACAAGGTAGGCTCAATGTTGCTTCTACAAAATCCATTCTTAATCATGTAACTGTCAATTCTATTATACCAAGCTCTAGGCACTTGCTTTAGTCCATAGAGCGCTTTTTTCAACCTGTAAACTTTGTATTCGTTACTTTCAACTTCATATCATGGAGGTTGCTGCACATAAATTTCTTCCTCTAGAATTCCATTCAAGATGGCTGATTTCCCATCCATATGATATACTTTCCACTTGTTCTGAGCCGTTGTGGCTAGAATTGCTCTTATAGTATCCAATCTGACAACCAGAGAAAATGTTTCTCCAAAGTCTATTCCTAATTTTTGCGATCCTTTTGCTACAAGTCTTGCTTTAAATCTATCAATTTCACCTTTCTCATTCAACTTTGTCTTGTACACCCACTTCAAACCAATGAGATTTTTTTCCTTTGGTAAATCAACCAAATCCCATGTATCATTCTTTTCAATGGCTTCAATTTCTTCATCCATGGCTTGCACCCAAATTTCATCTCTGATTGCTTCTTCAAACAAAGAAGGTTGGAATGACAACAATGCAAAATTTGAACTAACATCCAAATCATCATAAATATCTTTCAAACTTCTCATCTTTCTCTTACCATTTCTTGATTCATCACCTGATTGATTGCTAGGAGAATCTTGAGCTGTTGATATGCTTGAGGATCCATGCTACTCTGAAAATATTGGAGTCCTTGTTGGTGTGTCTCTGTTTGGTGTCTTCACCTATGATTCTTGCTACTCCTTTTCTGCTACATCATCTTCTTCCATCAGTGGCACTTGTGCATCAACTGTTTTGTCTATAGTTCCATTCCATGAATCTTGTTCCTTGAACACAACATCTCCACTAATTATGGTCTTCTTTGAGACGGGGTTATACAATTTGTAAGCTTTTGATTCCTCACTATAACCAGTGAATATTCTTTTTCCACTTTTATAATCCAATTTTCCTCTTCACTCCTTAGGCACATGTGCATAATCTCCACATCCAAATACTCATGAGATACGCTGCAATACATACTTTACCATTCTTGTTCTAGTACTCTGGTTATCACACTCTTTGTAGGAGATCTGTTGATCACATAAATAGCACATGCAACTGCTTCCACCCAATACTCATTAGACAAGTTTCTACCTTTCAACATGCTTCTTACCATGTTCATAATTGTCCCATTCTTTCTCTCTACTACACCATTCTGCTATGGTGTGTACCTAGTTGTAAATTGTCTTCTAATCCCATGTTGTTTGTAGTAATCATGGAATGCCTTTGAGTCATATTATCCCCCATGACCTAACCTCAATACCTTGATCTGTTGGTCTCTTTGGTTCTCTACTAAGGCTTTGAATTCTTTGAACTTTGCAAAAATTTCAAACTTCTGCTTCAAGAAGTAAACCCAAGTCTTTCTGTTGTAGTCATCAATGAAAGTGAGGAAGTAGCAAATTCCACCAATCGACTATGTCCTCATAGGTCCACACAGGTTTGTATGTAATAGCTCAAGAGGTTTCCTTGCTCTATATGCAATTCCCTTTGGAAAACTTTCACGGTGTTGTTTTCCCAAGCTGCAACACTCATAAGTACTAGCAGGCTCTTTGATGGGATGTAATCCTCTGACCATCTATTTCTGCTGCAACAATATTAAACCAAAAATGTGCAAGTGTCCAAACCGAAAGTGCCATAACCAATAATCATCAGAACATGCAACTGTAAAAGAACTCACCTGACCACTATAATTCAAAACTAGTGGAAAGAGTCCGTTCCTCATCATCTACACCTTTTCTATCAGTTGCTTGCTTAGGGGCTTGTCATATATAACAAATTCTTGACCTTGAAAGAAATCTCTATATACTTTCTGTGTCAATTAACCAACACTTAACAAATTATGTTTGAGACTAGGAACATAATATACCTCTCAGATTGTCTTCGACTACCCTGATTGGTCAGAATGTTGACCACTCCTTTACTATCTACTTCCATAGTCTTGTCAGTCCCCAACTTTACCTTTGTTTCATAGATTGATCGAAATTTGCAACCAAATCCTTGTTGCTTGTCATGTGGTTACTGCAACCACTGTCTAACAGCCACACACTAGCAGAAGGTTCATGCATGGTATGGCAAGCTAGGAACATGGAGTTAGTACTCTTTGTAGTGACATTAGCTCTCTGGTTCCCTTGATCAGCTATTTTCTTCCTGTAATCACGAGCATAATGACCAAATTTATTGCAGTAATAACATCTCACCTTTGATTTGTCAACTCTTTGATTATTGTTGAAGCTTTTGTAGTTGCTTCCACTTGCATGTTCATGCTCTTTTCGGTCATCTCTCTCACCACCATATCTTCTGCTTCGTCCTCTGCCTCTTGTTTAACTTCTTCCTCGACCTCTATCTCTTAAAAGAGAAACCTGACTTTTGAAAGCGGCCTCTAAAGTGGAATCGTTATTTTTGTCTATCCTTGCCTCATGTGATAAAAGTGATCCCATCAACTCATCAACTGTCAATGAGGCCAAATCCTTGGCTTCTTTTATGGTTGTTACCACAACATCAAATTTGGTAGACAAAGGTCAGAGGACCTTCTCAACCACTCTTTGATCTTTTACATCTTCACCATAAATCTTTAACTGATTTACGACAGTTATGACCTGATTCATGAAAGAATCGATGTCCTCTGTCTCCTTCATCTGTAGACTTTCAAAATATCTCCTAGTATTTTCCAACTTAACAATATTGACTTTGGCCATACCATTATAGTTTGTTGCCAAAGTATCCCATGCCACTTTTGCTGAAGACGTGGTCATAATCTTCTAGAACATTGCTAGGTCCACTCTCATGTGCATTATTATTCTTGTCTTTCTTCCATTATTCCCTCTTTGTATTACTGAGATCTTGTTTTTCTTCTTTGTTCTTAGATTCTGAAAACCCAAACTTGACATAATCCCAAACATCATGTGCATGCAATTTGGTCGCCATCTTAATGGCCCACACATCATAATCTTTCCCTGTAAACAGTGGAAACTGGGGCTGGAAATTTGAGAAAACCATCTTTCTCCAAAAATTTCTCTTAAAAAAGAAAAAAAAACCTAAATTTCTCTTCTTTTTTGGAAAAAAAAAAACCAAATATTAAGTTTTTTTTTTAACTTTTTCCAAAAACCTTATTTATTTATTTTTATATATAAAAACGAAAATCTTTCACCATAGGTTTATAAAACTTTAATTAAAAAGTCACGTTCACACTTTTTAAAAAATGTCTCATAAAAACCTTCACTTTACTCTTAAAAAAAACCTTCACGTTAGTCGTATGAAGTCTTACAGTTCTCCTTTGAAAAAGCTTAACAAACTTTTGAATTTTTAACGGCTTCTGAATTTTTAAAGCGCTGCATGTGCTGTATGAAAGACTTTTTCTCTCGTTCCTTCCTGTACCGGCTGCTACAACAGGTGCGGCGATTGTGGTTGACATAGTTACGGTTTCAGCTGGTAGAATCTATGGTTGCGACCCTCCCTCTATCTAGAATAATTCAATGGTTGATTGCTCAACAATTGATAAGCTACGACTTATCACTCAATTGATACACTAAAACTTTTGACCCTTTACTTGGGAATCTGCAGGCTACCATTACAAAATTTCTGATGGTTCTTCTCTAACTCTGATACCAATTTGTTGGAAAGAAAGAAAAAACAAAACATGAATTCACACAAAACACGAGCTGTTGCTCTTTTATTGATCACACTAAACATGATGATTACAATGAACCCGGTGAAAGGTATTTAAACATTTTCAACTAGCTAACTGCCTAAAATATCTTGACATCCAACCACATGAAATCACACACTCAAAGTCATTTATCACTCGACTTGAATCAACACTCAAACACCCAATCATGCAATCACTGACTCTCTATGTTTAGCTAACTCCTCATGCAGGAGTAATTATCTTATTTTAACAAGTAGATGGTAGAAAAATCTAAGAGCTGGTGAAAAACAGGACTCACAGTAGCTCCCAAACCTCTTGGAGCTTGACGAAACCACTCTTTTGAAGCCGAAAATTACCTTGGAAAACAAAAAGAAAGTATGGCTTGAAACCCTAGCTGAGAAAAGCAGTGCATGAAGCATAAAGAGATGCAAATGACCAATGGTCCTGGTGACTCTTACAGAAGTTACCCTAATGGCAAGTTTGGACATCATGACCATTGATTTTTCCATAGTACAGGTCTAAGGACAGATCAAAGATAGTGAAGCAATAATTCAAGGTACCTTATCGAGATTAGCAAAAGAAACACAATACCCTGATGTTCTAGAGGCTTTGTAAAATAAATTAATACATGAATATATAGAAGAGTGCATGCCTTGAACGATAATTAAACCAATACGAAGATATCTCATAACTTTCCCAATTAAAAAGGAAAGGTAATAATCATTTGCCACACCTAAATTATCCCATATATATTGTCGAAGGACCAAGGACATGCTATGAATGTGAGGCCCTTGAATGGTAAATATAAAATATGGTTAGATGCCAACAATGTTAAAACATTACAATTTTTGTATTTAGGTTTCTGTTATCCATAATAAATTAAGCAAAGTCTTTTGGTAGAAATCACATATGAGAAATTTTTGGCTGACACGTTTCAAACCAACAAGTGTGGTTCATCATCAGAACCAAATAATTTAAATATTATTTTTCAAAAACTAGCCATTTAATATAACCGTTACTTAATAATATTTGTTTTTAATATATTAATAAATGAATATCATAATTTAAATATTATTGTTCAAATATAGCCGTTGAAATTTTGGTCTCTACATTGCTTTATATTTAAACCTTTTCCATGGTCTGCCTCTTCATCTAGTCTTGATGATGAACCACACTTGTTGGTTTGAAACATGCTGGCCAAAAAATTCTCTTATGTGATTTCTATCGAAAAACTTTGCTTAACATTACAATTATTAACGTAATATCATAACAATGTTAATACAAACAAATTGAATTTGTGGGAAAATTTATGCATGAAGGAAATCACCTTTAGATAGCATTATCAAATAAGGATAAACATAATCGTAGTTTTAGAGGAGAAGTGTAGTTACTCGTAAGTTTCTCACTACAAATAAAGTTAAATAATAAGGGTAAACACAACTTTAGTTTTAGAGGAGAAGTGTAGCTACTCGTAAGTTGCTTATTACAGCTAAAGTTAAATGAGGCTTCCATTGAACGAATGGAATCTCAAGTAAAGAATAACAGTGAAAAATATGGAAATGAGCTTAGGAGTTTGTCTAAGAAATGGTAGATTATCTAAGGGAAAGAGAGTTAAGAAAAAAATAGTTGTTTTTGGAGAAATTGCAAGTGGTATCATAGCCAAGTTTCTCAAACTGGAGATCTAGGATGACTATGATTTTCCTTGTAACTAATAGTTGATTTCCATGTTAGACAGAGAAGATACAAATTTCTAATATTGTTGAAGGCAAGAAGGATATATCATGGAAGGAAATCCATAAGGCATCCCTATTGGGGAGGATGAAATATATGTTCACTTAGGACAACAGGCTCATATTCCCACTAGGGAACAAATAAATATGATGAGAGAACTTCTTAACGAAATAGCTAATCTCCAGATGGATCAAGAAATATTGGGGAAAGCTAATGTAGAATAGGAACAAGTGACAAGGAACCTTTCGAACCGGCTTAACCCTAACACAATGGAAGGAACAAGGGAAGGAGTAAATAGGGAAGAGAACGATGGAAGAAGAAACATGGAGTAAAATATGGAAAGTAGAAGAAGACTAGTTAAAGAGGAAGAGAAAAGTTTTTCTAGAGCTATGATAAAAGCAAAAAAGAAACCAAAAGTGGAGTTGCATGGAAGATTTAAGAAAATTTAACCGCCAACTTATGATGGAGAAAGAATAGAAGTGGTGGTGATCTGAAATGATCATATGTTAAACTGAAGTAGAATTAATTAATTCCAACAGTGAACTGAATGTTAAATTAAAGTGCTTTAACTGTGAGAACTGATTGAAAAGAATGACTTTAGAATTGAGACATAAGTAAGATGAAAATAGAAGTGAAAAGAAGAAAAAACACAGCGATACTAGACAACAAGATTGATTACGGAGTTCGTCCCTGATTGACTACATCTCCGGGTCTACTTTTAAGATGGGCAACCACTTTATTTGGATTGAATCCGAGGAGGTAGATCAAATAGAACATTAACCAGAATAATTATGCACACAGGCACTTCTAGTTACTATCACATGAAAGTTTTCTGAAATAGCTTTCCAATGCCTCTCATGATTCCCAATTTTGACTCTAGATGCTCCTGTTACATTGAAAACAAAACAGCCTATATCCTCCAGAATTTGCATACAAAACTTCAAAACCACTCCATCCCTCTTCAATGAACCAAACTCTGGATTTATAACCCTACAAATACACTCTAACCTCTTCTACCTAACTTTAGAATGCATGTGCTAACTTTAGGGTTTTAGTTTAAGGAATTATTGTCACATAGGGATAGAGGCCATGGTCTTCCAATTAGTTTAATGCAAAAACTAACAAAAATTACCCATAAATAACTTTAGGTTATAGATAGCCCCTGATGCTAAGCTAATAGTGTAGAGAAGGTTGACTCTGTCCATGTGAACAGGCCGTGGCTAACCATAGGTGGACACCGATGCAGGTTAGTTGCCGGCGTTTCCGGTTGATGACAGTGACGGTGCATGTGACTATGCATACCCCCGAAGGTTGCGGCTTCGTCTGGTGGTATTCCTTACTCGCATGGTTGCGCCCTTCCAAACCATTCACATGCCAATGGTTACCACCTCCCAAACTGCGCTAACTCCGACTACTCACATGGTTACGGTTCCACTGTGGTTTGATGTTGCGGTTAGCTATAACTTATGACAACATGCTTATCGTAGCTGTTAACTCCCTTATCTTCTCACATGAACATGGTTCCACTATGGTCGATAGCGCAGTTAACTATTTTATGTTTTTTTTAATGTTTTTACAAAGGTTCGAGAGGGTTTTAGTGCTTAGGTTTAAGGCATAGATTTTATGTGTTGAGGTTTGTACCATAGGTTTAGAGATAGGACTTAGGTTTGTTCACTTAGGTATGTAGCATAGGTTTTTATATAATGATTTAGGTAATGTATTTTAGTGTTATCTTTACACTTTTACATCACTTTGATCTACAAAAACCCATTTACAACAAATTGTCACAATGTGACATAAAACACCACATAACGATACCTGTTCCATCTTTGACAACCAAATCCTGATGGAATTGAGGACAACCAGGTACCAAACATCATATCCTTTGAACACCATGAAAACCATATCAACCATTGACATCACTGTTGAATTTGAATATACCATATTGAATGCTAACGACAAACACTGGCGAAGTTGGTAAAGCTCAAGACCTCATCGACCATGATCATTTGAAGACCACTTAGATGTTGAACCACTGAAGACTTCTCTCATGCTGGACTGAAAAGATCCTTCTGGATCAATCCTCTCTACATGAAAAGAGGCTTCCAAACTGTTTGAAACATGTAATAGTGACACAATACAAGAGAAATTTAACACTGACTTTCCCGAATACTGACCTACATCCCTGTAACTGATAACTTCCAAACATGGACTAAATTGATTCATTCTAACATTAGGAAGAGGAGATTTGGGCATCTACTATAACTCATGTTGTATTTCCTGCTTATGAGTAAGATGTTTGGGTTCTTTAAATAGAATTGAAAATGTTTCTACCTCTTTGATCAAACTATCTTTAAGCTTAGACTCATAACTTGAACAAACATCATGTGGACTCTTATGTTGTTCCTTTACACACATGATTACAAATATCTTATTTGAACTTATTAATTGCTTCATTTGATTAGCAACAACTAAATTCAAGTGATTTTTACTTTGATGTTCCTTGACAATAAATTCAGCCTCATCTTTCTTAAGGTGATATTTATGCTATCTCCTATAAAATACTGCATCACGATCATAAAGATAAGGACTTCCTAAGACAACTCCACATATGTCTAGTGCAACCACATCTAATTCCACTTCATCAATGTAATTAGCTCTAATGGAAAATCTTAATCGACACTATTTTGTGACTTTTATTTGAGTTGATTTATTCAGCCATCCTAATGGGTAAGGTCTTGGATGATTTTGTGTCTCCAAACCCAAGTTCTTAACTAAATATTAAGACATTAAATTTTCCTGTGATCCACTGTCAAACATTTTATCTATCTTTATATGCTTAGAAGTTATCCTTATGTTAATAGTTCAACTCTTTTATCCTCATTTGAAGGATTTATGTTTAATGAAGATGCAATAGTATTCGAACTTGAACTAGTGTCAGAAGTTTTACCTGTCAAAACTATGGCAATTATCCTCCTTTCATCACCTGAATCGGAACCTCGATCTTCCTGGATTGCTGCAATTTCTTTATTTTCATCATTATCTTTAAGGAAATTTTTGGGCTTAAGTTCGGGATGAAGTTTCCAACACCTAGATTCATCATGACCGATTCTCTCGCAATCAGAACAAGTAGGTCTTTCTTTCTGAGCTATCGCAAATTTCTTTCTCTTCCAATTGTTCTTCACTTTAATGTCATTGGAATCCTTGATTTCGAGCTCTTTGGATGATTGCAGTAAAAATTTGAATGGTCTGCCACCTGATTCAATATGTATGCCTTGAACACACACTTCATAAAAATCATCATGATTAAACATCAATAATGTATGCTGCAAATATGAATGTAACTACCGATGTATTTTAATAAAGTTTCACGTGTATCCAATGAAATACCAAGTGCCAATTATTTCTTTCTAAACTCTTGAGTAAACTCCTGAACACTCTGCCCTTTACCTTGCCTCAAGTGCTGCCAATCAATAACAACTTGCTGCATGTATCCTAAAGGATAGAATTGTTTCCTAAGAGCTTTTAAAAACTTAGACCATGAAGAGATGACTTTACCTTTCCAATTTACATCTATTTGAGTTTTACTTTCCCACCATATTAAAGTTGTTCCCCCCATTCTAAGTGTAGCTAACTAATTTTTTTTTTTTTATCATTAGAAATGTTATAAATACAATAATAAACTTCTAACTCCTCAATCGAGTTATCTAACTTTTCAAGATTCATTTCACCATCATAAATAGGTAACTCAAATTTTACATCAAGTTCCAAAAGAGATGTTTTCTTAGGTTTATTTTCTATTTCAGATTCTAAAATGGAAGAAGAAGAAGATGATGATGATGGAGATGACGAAGGTGAAGGAGGTTTATCAGCTTTGCATTTACCTTTTCCCTTCTCCAATGTCTTTGAACAAGAAGCTGCATCTTTCGCCTTCTTATCTTCGTAGAGTTCTCCCAACATCTGTTGCATACTCAAGAATTCTGCTGAAGCTGTTCATCACTCATCTTAGTTTCAGGATTTTCACCTGCATCAGATCCTGTCATGGTTGAATTACGAGTGAATCTTCGCTTTCTAATCTCTGGATCAATATCCTCAAGGATTCCTTCTCCACGTTGTAACTTTGACCTGGTTAACATTCAATAGAAAAATTTGTACCAAATTATATGATCTGAAATGATCATATGTTAAACTGAAATAGAATTAATTAATGCCAACATTGAACTGAATGTTAAATTAAAGTGCTTTAACGATGAGAACTAATTGAAAAGAATGACTTTACGACAGAATTGAAACATAAGTAAGATGCAAACAGAAGTGAAAAGAAGCAAAAACACAATGATACTAGACAACAAGATTGATTATGGAGTTCGTCCTTGATGGACTACGTCTCTGGGTCTGCTTTCAAGATGGGCAATCACTTTATTAGGATTGAATCCAAGGAGGTTGATTACACAGCAAATTAACCAGACTGATTGTGCACACAGGCACTTTTGGTCACTATCACAAGAAGTCTCTCTGAAATAGCTTTCCAATGCCTATCATGGTTCCCAATTCTAACTCTAGATGCTCTTGTTACACTGAAAACAAAACAGCCTATATCCTCCGGAATCTGAATACAAAACTTCAAAACCACTCCATCCCTCTTCAATGAACCAAAAGTTGACTTTATAACCCTGCAAATACACTCTAACCTCTTTTTCCCAACTTTAGAATGCTTGTGCTGACTTTAGGGATGAGTTTAGGGTTTTAGTTGAAGGAATTAAAGTCACATAGGGATAGAGGCCATGGTCTTTGAATTAGTTTAATGCAAAAACTAACAAAAATAACCCAAAAATAACTTTAGGTTATAGATAGCCACCAATGGTAATCTAACAATGTGGGTAAGGTTGACTGTGTCCATGTGAATAGGCCACGGGTAACCATAGGCGGACACCAATGCAAGTTAGTTACCGACGTTTCTAGTTGACAACGGTGATAGTGAATGTGACTATGCATACCCTCGATGGCTGCAACTTCATCTGGAAATCTTCCATACTTGCTTGGTTGCGCCCTTCCAAACCATTCACATGTCGATGGTTACCACCTAGTAGTTCTGTTGCGGTTAAGGTTGCGGCTTCCCAAATTGCCCCAATTATGACTACTCACATGGTTATGGTTCTACTGTGGTTTGATGTTGTCGTTAGCTGTAACCTCCAACAACCTGCTTACCGTAGATGTTAACTCCATTATCCACTCACATGAATGTGGTTTTGCTGTTTTCGACACCATGGTTAACTGATTTATTTGTTTTGTAATGTTTTTACAAAGGCTCGAGAGGGTTTTAGTGCTTGGGTTTAATGCATAGATTTTATGTGTTGAGGTTTGTACCATAGGTTTTGAGCTAGGACTTAGGTTTGTTCACTTATGTATGCAGCATAGGTTTTTATATAATGTTTTAGGTCATGTATTTTAGTGTTATATTTTTGCTTTTACATCACTTTGATCTACAAAAACCAATTTACAACAAATTGTCACAATGTGACATAAAACACCACATGACGATACCTGTTCTGTAGAAATTCCCAGTGTAGATCACCTGGTAATGCAATGTACTAAACCAAAACACTTGATCTACTTCTACAAACAATTTAGCAAAAGCTTAATTGAACATAAGCAACATCAAGCATGAACATATATAACTCAGAATGAGAAGTCATCAACCATAACACAGAAGATATGTCACTATGGAAAGCACCAGCCTAAAACCCCAACTCTGTATTATCATACAAGTGGAAATCTTGTTCAAGTTACAAAAAGAATCATCTTTCAAGCTATCCTGCTCTCTCTGCAATCAAACAATACAGCTCACAGAATCAATATACATAGAATATATCTTCCTCAAGCCCTCTAAGCTTCCTATTTCCTTGCACATTTTTGATTGGGGTCCAATGATATCACATGTGTGAATTGGCCTCATCACACTCGTTGTAACCTCAGGTCCAACTGCGCAATCCATAAGGAATAATATTCCTTCTACATGCAAGGAATATTCACCAAGGAATATCCTAGCAACTGATAGTATACTATCCTTCCATCTGATCTCATCTAGGTCTCTGACTGAACTGGCATGCATGAGTTATCCATGAGTGATTACTCAGTTATCTGAAATACAGTAGTTACATGCATGCAAGAATTAACTAATTGAACTCTCATTAATTTAACAAACTGTTAAATTAATCTAACTGGAGTTAACTCAGTTAAAATAAGTCAACTAATTACAACTCATCCTTATCTCTTTAACTGATGGATAAATCCCTCAATCAAAGGAGAAACTGTTGCATGTCCTCACATAGACTTCAAGTTTGATTTTCCTTAACTAATTAACTCAAGATGAATTAATTAATTAATTTCCAAACTATTGTTGATATCAAATTCGAATTTTACTTCCTATGCTTAGTCCAGGGACTGACTAAAATAAGAAGGGATCCCGAAATGCTATTTTTAGCACTTTCACTTGTCACCCATTATTGCTAAGATCACTAATGGATGAACTGCTATTTATAGCAGTGCTATTTTATCATCTTCTATTTTTAGCATTTCTTGTTGCACACTTTTCAACACTCTGTCTCAACAAGAAAGGGATTATCAGTAACCCCGATCCTGTCTCTGTGGAGCTCGAACTTGCATTTTGACAATGCCTTAGTCAAAATATTGGCATCATGCTCCTCGGTCAAAACACACTGCAACATCATGATCCTCTTGACCACACAGTCCCGTAGATGATAGTAACATATATTTATATGCTTGGACCTATCATGAAACACTAGATTCTCAAAGAGTTTTATGCAACTCTAATTATCACAGTATATCACTATATGATCCAACATCTGACCAAACAATCCTACTAGAATCTTCCACATCTAAATGGCCTCGCATGCTGCCTGACTGGTAGCCATGTATTCAGCCTCTGCTGAGCTAAGTGCCACTGATCTCTATTTCTTGCTATACCAAGAAACTTTAGCAAAACCAAGGTTGAAGATTCCTCCAGAAGTGCTCTTCCGGTTTGATGGACTACCAGACCAATCTGCATTCGTGAAGCCTTGTAGCTTCACTCCATCTGTCTGTACCATAATCTACATTTTGTAGTGCTTTTGAGATATGTCAGCACATGCTTCGCTGCATTCCAAAACAACTTGGTAGGTTGAACCATAGCTTGACTCAGCTGGTTCACCGCAAAACATAATTCGGGTCATGTGTTCACCAAATACATAAGTGAACCCACCAGTTGACAATAAACAGTAGTAGTGACTATCTCATCTGAAGTAGCATCCTCCTTCCTCCAGTTCCCAACTAGAGGAATCTACATGGGCTTGCACTTCTCCAGGTGAAAGTGCCTGAGTATCTCTTTGGCATACTGGCCTTGAGACACAAATACTTCCCCATCTTTTTGCCACACCTCCATGCCTAGAAAGTAGTGCATGAGGCCCATGCCCTTCATCTTGAACTCTCTTGCAAGGTCCTCCTTGCAAGACTATATCAGTTGATCATCACCTATCAAAATCAGATCATCGACATAAAGTACAATAATCAATGGCTTACCTTCTACCATGATGTGGTAAAGGTTCGCATATGTTTCACTCTTGGTGAAGCCCAACCCGATCAAATAGCTATTGATCCTAGTATACCAAGCACGGGGTGCTTGTTTCAGCCCATACAGTGCTCGCTTAAGTCGGTAGACATGCGACTCACGATCAAAGGTCTCAAATCCTTCAGGCTACTCAATGTATACCTCTTCCTCAATCTTCCCATTGAGGAACGCCATTTTCACATCCATCTAATGGATCTTCCAACCCATCTGAGTTGATAGAGCTAGCATCGATCTGATAGATGAGTACCTTTCTACGGGAGAAAAGGTCTCATCATAGTCAATCCCCTCAACCTGTGAGAAACCTTGGGCAACAAACCTTGCCTTGTGTTTCTGAACATTGCCATTAGCTACTTGCTTTACCTTGTAAAGCCATCAGGAACTAACCACTGACTTGTCCCCAGGTCTAGGGATAACATCCCACACACTGTTCAGTATGATAGAATCATACTCTTCTACCATTGCATCAACCCAAACTAGTTGTTGCACTGCCTCCTAAAAAGAAGAAGGTTCAGTTGATACACACTCCCCAACTAGGGCCATGTAGCTAGTGTATCTCTCGGGAGATCTCCTCTATCTGTGCTGAGAGGATGGCTACCCCACATTCTCTCTCACATATAACATCAATCTATCAGCTTCTCACGAGCGTTTTCACCCGTCTCTGGAAGACTCTCTAGGAGTGGTGGTCTCCATTACTGGGTCCTCTGCATGTGGCTGATCCACATCACTGTGAGGTTCCTCCTCCTTTGGAACTAAAAGTTCCTCATCACCATGCAACTTAAGCTCTCTCTCAAATGACACTCGCATGGCTCTCTGCTCGTCGAACTTCAGATCCCTGCCCACTATGGTCCTCTAATTGGCAGGTAGAAACACACGATAGTTATGGGGTGTATCTGTGTACCCCACAAGTATCCCCAACTCAGCTGTTGGGTCTAGCTTCTTCCGAGCATCTTTGGTCACATGACAGTAAATTAATGATCCAAAGATGCAGAAGTGACTCACATCTGGTTTCTTCCCCGAAAAAGCCTCCATAGGTGTCTTCATCCCCAAGATATGATGAGGACTTCTGTTCTGAAGGTACACTGCTGTATTGCATGCCTCAGCCCACAGATGAAGTGGTAGGCCTTGGTCATGTAACATGGCTTGAGCTGCTCCCACAATAGATCTGTTCTTCCTTTCGGCCACCCCATTCTGTTGTGCGTTATGGGGTTTCGTCAGTTCCCGTTTAATTCCTTCTGCAGCACAAAAGTCTTTAAATTGCTGGGAAACATACTCTCCACCATTGTTGCTATGCAAGACTTTTACCTTCTTTCCAGATTCTTTCTCTGTCGAGGCTTTAAACTCACAAAACCTCAAGAAGGTCTGATCCTTCTTTTGCATAAAGTAGATCCAACATCTACCAGAAAAATCATCAATAAAAATAACATAGTGCCTTTGCTTAGCGGTGGAGGTTGTAGAGAATGGTCCACATACATCTGAGTGAACTTGCTCCAGGATTGCTCCAGCTCTACTATCCCAATCCTGAAAGGAAGCTTTCGCATACTTACCTAAGGTGCATCCTTTGCATGTATCTATTTGCTCCAGTTTTCCCTTGGGTAAGCCGGTAGAAATTTGCTGCATGATCTTCAAAGCCCCATGATGCAAGTGGCCCTGTCTGCTATGCCATAGCTCGCCAACATCTTGGATTTGCACCACCTCTTCTTTGGAACATAGTGCAACACAATCATCTACCTCCAGCTTGTAGAGATTCTTTACTTGAATCCCTATTCGCTTGATTTGTTCGGTGCCGATATGCCTCAGGAAAACTTTTCCTTTACTAAAGACTACATCAGAACCTTTATCTTCTAGCATAGCAATAGACACAAGATTCCTTTTCAAACCTGGTACATACTTAGCAGCAGTTAGGGTGAGAGGAGCACCGTGCTCCCTCTGAAACACAACTGTACCTTCACCTGAGACACAGTACTTTCCATCATCGCCCATCTCGATCCGCATCTGGAGATCCTTCTCCTCCAATGTATTGAAAAGATTCTTGCCACCCGACATGTGGAAAGAGGCGAAAAAGACATCCCACCATGGATGAAACCATGCATGCGATAAGCGAGAAATCCAGCTCAAATTGTGAAGCTAGTGCATCACCATCAGATCCCTTTGAGGAACCCTTCTTGGATTTCTTCTGTGGAAAATTCATAGCATAATGGCCCACTTCATGACAGTGAAAGCATTGCACCTTCGACTTGTCAACCTTCTTCCCACCATGAGAAGATTTGGATTGGGATGCCCTCCCTTTCCCTTTCTTAGCTTTACACACTAAAGCTAGATTTTCTTCATCATATTGTTTTGATGAAGATCCATCCTTGGTGCTCCGCCTTACCTCCTCTTACATTAGGCTCGACCAAAGTCATTCCCAATCTGGAAATTTCTCTCTTCCATTAACTAAGTCATGATAGCTATGCCAACTCTTAGGAAGACCGAGAAGTGATAGAATCACCATGTCGTCATCAACAACCACAACCCCTACACTTGCAAGCTCATCCCTGCAGGTGGTGAGCTTGTTTAGGAACGTAGAGATTGTGTCACCCTTTTCGCACTTGATCATTCGAAGCTTGTCTTTTAGCGCCAGCTTCCTCTGATAGCTGCTATTATGATAAATATCTTTCAATGTTTTCCACATCAAAAACAGAGTCTCCTTCCCATGGAGGCTCGAGACAATGTGATCTCGAACTCCCTCCAGGAGGATACTCCTTGTTCTAGACACACACTTTTTCTATTCTGCGAGTTGAGTAGCATCAGTGGGCTTCTAGACTTCTTAATTAATGAAGTCCTTTAGGTTGTTATCTTCTAATACTACCTCCATGTGATCCTTCCAGGCTATATAATTCGAACTGCCATCAAGGGCATATTTGAATCTTAAACCACTGAACGCCATCAGTGAAATAGATGTGATAAGAACTCAATTCAATATCCAGAAACCAAACTTTGAACTTCTCCTGCTTGTATATTGTTCCTCCTTGATCACCTTTGCTCCAATACCATGTAGAAATTCCCACTGTAGATCACCTGGTAATGCAATGTACTAAAGCAAAACACTTGATATACTTCTACAAACAATTTAGTGGAAGGTTAATTGAACATGAGCAACATCAAGCATGAACAGATATAACTGAGAATGAGAAGTAATCAACCATAACACAAAAGATATATCATTGGGGAAAGCACCAGCCTAAAACCCTAACTCTGTATTATCATACAAGTGGAAATATTGTTCAAGTTACAAGAAGAATCAACTCTCAAGCTATCTTGCTCTCTCTACAATCAAACAATACAGCTCATAGACTCAATAAACATAGAATATATCTTCCTGAAGCCCTCTAAGCCTCCCATTTCCTTGCACAGTTTTGATTGGGGTCCAATGATATCACATGTGTGAATTGGCCTCATCACACTCACTGTAACCTCAGGTCCAACTATGCAATCCATAAGGAATAATATTCCTTCTGCATGCAAGGAATATTCACCAAGGAATATCCTAGCAACTAATAGTACACTATCCCTCCATCTGATCTCAACTAGGTCTCTGACTGAACTGACATGCATATAAGTTATCCATGAGTGAATACTCAGTTATCTAAAATACAATAGTTACATGCATGCAAGCATTAACTAATTGAACTCTCATTAATTTAACAAACTGTTAAATTAATCTAACTGGACTTAACTCAGTTAAACTAAGTCAACTAATTACAACTCAATATTACAACTCATCCTTATCTCTTTAACTGATGGATAAATCCATCAATCAAATGAGAAACTATTGCATGTCCTCACATAGACTTCAAGTTTGATTTTCCTTAACTAATTAATTCAAGATGAATTAATTAATTAATTTCCAAACTGTTGTTGATATCAAATTCGAATTTTACTTCCTATTTTTAGTCCAGGGACTGACTAAAATAAGAAGGGATCCTGAAATGCTATTTTTAAAAACGCTATTCTTAGCACTTTCATTTCTCACCCTTTGTTTCTAAGATCACCAATGGCTAAATTGCTATTTATAGCAGTGCTATTTTTAGCATCTTCTATTTTTAGCATTTCTTGTTGCACACTTTTCAACATGTTCCATCTTTGACAACCAAACCATGGCGGAACTGATGACAACCACATGTTGACAACCAGGTACCAAACATCATATCCTTCGAACACCATGAAAACCATATCAACCATTGACATCATTGTCGAAGCTGAATATATTGGACTCAATGCTGACGACGAACACTAGCGAAGTTGATAAAGCTCAAGACCTCATCGACCATGATCATTTGAAGACCACTTTGATGTTGAACCACTGAAGACTCCACTCATGCTGGACTGATAAGATCCTCCTGGATCAAGTGGAGGCATGGCTATTGAAAATAAATCGATACTTATAAGTTCTCTATTATACATCAGAACTTAAGAAAAAATTAACTACATATAAGTTACAATAGATGACTTCACTGTGGTGGGAAGAAGTCTACACAACACACAATGTGGAAGGAAAGGAGGTCATTTGAGATGAATTCCAATGAAAATTTAATGAAAAATACCTGACTAAACATTATTTTCATGAATAGGCCAAAGAATTTCATTACTTAAAGTTCTGAAAAATGACTATGGATGAGTTGTTATCAAAATTTACCCACTTGCTATGATGTGTCATATATTAAGGAATAAAAGGAAAATTTCCTGCGGTTTATAAGTTATCTTCCATCCTCTTTCAAGGAATGAATAGAATATGACAATCCAAAAACTATGGATGAAGAAATTCAAAGAGCAAGGATTTGTAACTAGTAAGAAAAACAAAGAAATGATAACTCCAAATATTGGAATAGCAAAAAGAAGGATTGGGCCCAGCTGAACAATAGGGGGATAAACAATGACCTAACAAAACAAAACAATAAAGGAGGATCAAACCATAATTCCCACAAAAATAATGGACAACCTCAAATATTTTAGGTGCAAACTGAGATGGGGTCAAATCAAATGGAACCCTATAAGGGTCCCGATGGGAAAGGCAAAGATCCTTTAAAATGTTGGGGTTGTGGAGAACCACACTTGTTGCAGAACTAACACTACAATCCAAGATCCATATAAAATGTTGAGAACATCCAGGAAGCCTCCAATGTGAATGATGTGGATTAGAATATCTTTCGTATCAGTGCAACATTGGAAAATGATCAAACATAACACCAGTCCCCGATGGTGGAAGTTGAAGGTAAAATTTGTAACCAGTTTGTTTCAATACTAATTGACCCAAGAGCTAGTCTGAGCTATCTATTAACTGTGCCCAATTCCAATGTGCGAATGTGCCATTATGCCAAGGAAAGAGGTTAACCCTTTCCAAATTGGTCTAGCAAGATGGATATTTTAATGGTAATCTCCAAAAATGTTTCTTGTCTAGTGCTCTCTCTCAGGCGCTAGACAGACGATGTGAATTGGAACGTTCCCATCTCCCAACACCAAAATTTAATGTTACACCTTTCATCTTTGAGATTATGTGGCATGCCCCATGGTGCTGCCTGAAGGCTACATCATCTCATGCCAAATTTCATATCTCCCTTTCTTGCTAACGTTAGGGTGATGTCACCCTACGAAATGACATCTTATGAGCATGCCATGTGTCATCCAAAAATAGTCTCTTTGGCACCACGTAAATAATATATCCTCATCACCATCCTTGTGGAATCTATGTAGCCTTTCCCAGCCTACGTGGCTCTTGCCACCTTAGGCTACATTAGAGGGTACCATAGGACCAAGCTCATTCATGTCTTGCAGTGAAAACATGTTATATATGGTTTTAAGGAAAATATGAGTTGGATGAGAAATCACGCTATAACAACTAATGAATCCCAAGACTCTTGTATTTTCACCTCATCACAGCGTATCAATGACTAGCCCACATTTTGGCTCCCCAGTCTTTTTTCTTAACCTACAATCGTGTATGTTACACTCCCATATTCATACAATTATTGTGAGTTGATTTGGTCCCATGCTAAGATTTTTCCAAAGGGCCCCAACCCAAAATTTCATTCAAAATTTGGCTTGTGATTGCATATCCATCTCTGTGCCTTCAGGATCCCAAAATGGATCTACTCCATATATTACTTATCCTTCCATTTTTCGAGATGTACCTATATCCATTTGAATCTGGTACTTTTGTGAATATGCAAAAGTAAAATCAACCTAGATGTCTAGACTCCCAGATAGATCTACTCAATCCACATTGTATCTGACCCTAATATGAGACTGTAATATGGATAACATATCCAAATTTGGATACTACTAGATTCTCTACAACTCTTCAAACTTAATTTTTTTAAGGGTTCTGGGGACTTAACCCAAACTTCCATTGATACAGAGTGTTGCTCAGAATGTTGATTTCGACAGGAATGAAACTTTCTTTCCAACATAACATTTCAAGCATTGATTCAACCTAGAGATACAATAAATAAGTTCAACAACATGCCTACTATTAGGCTTCAACTCTTAGCTAAAGCATAGTTATTAGTTATCTATAGCTTCAACACACAACATCATGACAACCCTATAATGGGTCCCAATTAGAATATATATCTACTAATATAACATAGCATGCACATCATTAGTCATAGAACTTCATCGGTCATAAGAAAAAAAATCCATAAAAGCCACATCATGCCAAACACAATATTTGATGCACTGTAATGATTCTCTGAGCATATTAAACATTTATACAAGATCATGCAATAGCTTGGCAGTTCATGAACACATATCAATATACACAGACTCGATAATCCTTTCAACCATGGAAACACTCACATGCAATATTTCATGAGGAAGCTCCAATAACATGCTTCCTCTAGGAGGCTCAAGACATTTAAATATTATATGTTTGCATACATCTACCAAATTCTCTTATTGATGATAGATAACAATGAACTTTGTTGAACCCTAAATAGAATACAACACATGGATAACCTTCATAACTTGTTAATTAATTTACAATCTTAAACAAGGAAAATAACCATCATAAACATATCATATCTTCGAAATTGCATGCTATGTCATATTAACAAAGGAACTTCAAGCATTCGTGCACCAAATTACTTCCTCCTCTCTCGAGGGAGTCTGCATCCTCCAACAAGGAAATGAATCATGATATTTACAACATGTTAGATTATAGAGGTCACATATCAAAACATGTTAGTTGAATCATATTAGACAATCGTGCATATGCATGTAACTATGTAAATCCTGAAAGTATTCTCAAGCAGATAGATCCATAAGTCAATCATCACCATGGATACATCTAAAGCAAGTCTTACACCATGATCATACAAATATATCAACAATTTCCTAAGATAGAGCTAGTTTTTGCACACAACACATAAATTACACTCTTGATGAGGTAGCCCACCGTTATGGTTATGGTTCTAAGATGAAAAAATTTGTAAACATATAATGATGACAAAACCTCATGAAATAACTAATCAATATTGAGTGATATCATATCACCTTAGATGATCATATCAGATAACCTACCAAAGGATAGAAAGACTACATCCATATAACTCAAGAAACTCACAATAATCACATATATGCAAGTTAGCTAGTCAATTGTTATTAAATAGTGAATCATGCATCCTTATATAATGGCACAGGATTAATCATTGGACATGAATCCAATAAGACATATTAATATTGATATGCTAACATGGATAATTCAAGAATATTTACTTTAATTAGTCTGAGATGGTTGGAAACTAAAGGAGGGATTTCCACTCTCCTCCCAATCATAGGCTAGCTACACTGCAAACTTGCTTGTAGTGGAATACCCTCAAGTTGGATCCAAAATATAAGGAATTTTCTCACACTAAGGAAGTTTACACCAATGGTTTGTTCAATCGACTAATCTTCATATAACCCACACATGCTTATAGAAATACGGTCTCAGACATAGTCAGAGGAATTTTTGCCCAGATTCAGAGAGAAAATACTCAGGGTCATAGAGCACCAACTCCAAGTTATAACTGAACAATCATCCTAGTTATTCCCTTGATCAACACTTTCATACCTCCACAACTATACATGTTTCCTTGCGCCAGTGTTGAATGCCTTCTAATAGTAGCTAGACTAGTGTATACTAGTAAGCTAGGACTCGAGTCGAGTCCCCAAAATCTCTCAAAGAACTTCCCCCTCTCTCCCTCCAGCTAGTGCTATCCCGTCATCTTTTCCTTTGAATCCATTCATATCACTCTATGAAAGTGCATCCCTTCCTTTTCTTCACATCCCAACATGAAACATCCATTATTTTCCTTTGTCCAATCCTATATTTTCTAGGTTTTGGGTGGTGGCTTGCCATTTCCTTCCTCTTTAGGTTTGTATGGACCTATTCACAACACACAATAGGTACCCAAAAAGAAAGAAAAAAGTGCAACCCACTAGGACACCACCAATAACTATGTCTTTTAATTTAGTTGGTAGGGGTCATGGCTTTAAGAAATACAGATGGGTAGCAAGCTTGCCTCAGACCAAGGATCTGTAAGGCTATCTAACCTTCAATTGCGTTAATTGAGTAAAAAAAATAATAAATATCATATTTTTAATCATAGGTTCAGCTTGTTGTGGCCCTTCCATACTGGCATTACAATTACAACCATCATTACAATAAGGAAGGGTAGAATAGGGGGATGTTACACTATTAGAGTCAACCAATGTTGTCCACTAAATTCAAGTATAGTCTAACTTAGTTAATGAAATATGATAGTGAACAAAAGTTGATCAAGTCAAGAATATCCTTCAAACATGCTCGACTATAGTTGACCATTGTAAATTATAACTAACCATATTAAGACATTGCTAACCAAAGTCAATAATGATGAACCAAAATCAACTATTTTAAAAAATCCTCGACATTTACTCAACCATAATTAAACATGGTAAAAAATTGTCAATCATAGCTAGCCATAATCACCCTTCAATCATAGTCAACCATGCCCAAACATTCCCAACCGTAGCCAAACATGGTAAGCATACTCAATTATAGTAAAATTTGTCAATTATAACCAACCAAGTTTAAACATATTCAACAGAATTGTACTATAGCCAAACCTAGCTAATAAAATTTTATAGTCAGTGAAAGTCAATCAAGTTAAGGATGGATTTTAGAGATACTAAAGCATAGTTAACAATAGGCAATTATAATTAACAATATTCAGACATGGTCAACCAAAGTAGAAAAGGATGAGCCAACGTCATTTATATTAAAAGATTCTCTACCAAAGTTAGTCATAATCATGGGGGCTTCACTCAATGGACCTCTAACATATGAGATGCATTCATGGCATACTAGACAATGCGCTTAATTTGACTACATATTGGAAAACACCTCTAAAAATCACATTATTTAACCCCTGCCATAAACCCAATACACCTTCCTAATTTATAAAACCCCTACTTTCACTAGATATTGTAAGTATCAATTTTTTCATTAACATTTTTATACCGCTTTATATTTTTCATTAACTTTGAGCTCCATTTTTTATACCTACCAATATAAAAACACTTTACCCCCTATTACATGCTCAATATATTATGTCATATTTTTCTTAATATATATCTCTCAATATGAACACATGTGGTATGTCATTGCTCCCTAGTGAAGCCCTAGTGGCCATAGTCATCCATTATTTCCCATAATGATGCATGATCAACCATAGTCAACTAACATGGTCAACAATAATTAAGTATAATTAACCATTGTCAAACCATCATAAACTATAGTCAAAGATGCTGAAACATTTTCAACCATAGTTAACCATCCCTGATCATGGCCAACCATGGTAAAAAAAAATCAAGCATGGTTAAACATAAGTAACCACAATTAACCACGTTAATATCAATATTTTTATTTTCATAATATAATTTTTGACTATATAATATTAATATAAAATAATATTGTCAAAATTATTTTATTATTTTAATTTATTTTTTCTATGTTACTAGCACAACCACATTAAACGTGATTGATATACCTAGATGCACACTATTTTTCATCTTCAAAAATTAACAGGATATGTGTTATATCAATTTTTTTTTGTGTGTTTAAACATACTTAGGTAGAAGGATTAATATACCATAGTTGACTTTAATTGACTATGGTTAAATAATTTTTGGAAGGATTAATATGCCATAGTTGAGTTTCATTAGATATGGTTAAATAGTGGAATATAATATTTCACTTTTCTCTCTTTACATATACTACCACAACCATATAAATTAAAAAGGCTAAATAGACATCAAAAGATTTACATTACTATACATCTCACATTGCCCAGATTAAAAAAATTAAAAAAATTAACTAAATTATAAATTTATTAATTAATTACGACTATTATTATTAATTATAAAAACAATTAATATATGAGTTAAATATATATACATTTTATAAAAATATGTAACAAAATTTTTATATTGGAGATTCATCTCCACCTTATCATGGAGAGCCTTAACCTGTAAATAAACTTTGTGACAGTGTCTTGGACCAAGATCATAATTTACTAATACCACATGCCTATTAAATCATAAATCACCTTCATAAAATATTTTTCTAATTAATCAATTTAATTAAAAGAAGCAAAACAAAAACTACTTTAAAATAAATCTCAATCATTCATTAAAATTTTTAGAAAAATACCATAATCACCAATCTTATTGATATCTCTCCTCCCATTATTAACCTCACCGCGACGATGAAAATAACTGAAGATAAATTCTTCCCCGCCCGCACATGCCATTCTTGCTTCACATCAACAGGGAGGGACTTTGCATGAAATTGCTAATATGTAAATAAGGCTAAGAAAAACAGGGTATTATCTATCTATCTATCTACATATATATAAATAACTAACAAAAGCAATTCGGAACCCGCCCCACCGCGCGGCCATAAGCTTCGAGGCAAACTAGAATGAGGTAGGTGTGGGCCGGTATTTATTCAACTACAGGAAATAAAGCGTAAAAATAAAACGGCGTTGTCTGTAACCATTATCAACTTCTCTACAGAAATTCGCCCAAGCTCTAATGGATTACCGAGTACTAACCGTTGGAGGAGTGGCTCTATCAGTCATGTTATGGCTGCAGTTAGTTCTCTGCCCAACAGTGAAGAAACCTGCATGAGTAACAGTGTATTTAATGCTATTATACCATTTCAGTCATCATATTTAAATTATAATTTTGCCGTATTTTAGTGATTATGTTTTTTTCTTGAAAATTATTAAAATTTCGATTATATTTGAAAAATTGGGTAGGGATTTTTGTAAATTTAAGTAAAAGCTGATAAAATTTATAATTTTAGGTACTGTAGAAGTTTTTGATGATGCTGAATCCATTTACAAAATATGATTCAAAGATTCAAACACTACCTTTACAAGATTTTTTGAAATTTTTTATCAGAATTCTGGCCATTTTTTTGTAGTCTTAACAATTCCTACTCTTATAATTTTTGCATGAAATTACATAACCTCACATCAAATACTCACCAGGTCTTTATCAACTTCACCAACATCACATTATATTAGTGTGACTTAAACATTATAAATTCCTAATTTTTTTTAAAATTTTAGTTAAAACCACTGTTATAAAATAAAATCTGAAGTTTTATTTTTTATATTATTTTAAAAAATAATTAAACATTTAAATTATAAAAAATTCACAACTCAAACCGTGATTCTGACCAAACCTCCCTAGCTTCATATTACCCATTATATATATCAAGATTGATCAATGCTCCTGTATGGCAATGGCGACCTAATGCTTGCGGCGTCATGCATGACATATGCGACGTGCGTGCTATATTTTTAGACGCCACTTTCCGAGAATGATGAGACCTGCCAATGAAGATAAGAATGGTGATGAGATTTGTAAATGAAGATGAAGTTGATTCATTTCGCATGTTTTGAGGAGGAACCGAATGGAAATCAGATTACACAACGATAACCATTCGAAGTTACTTTGCTAATTTCCTGTATTGACTCGCAAATCGGTGGCCGACCTCATCTTATCGCATTGTAGATACGGATCATCGGCAGGGCCGGCCACAATGTCAACGGCCCTGCGATGACCCGAATCTGGCCGGCCACTAACGCTAAGCTCATGGTCTAGATTATACGCCGCACCTGCCACCACTAACAATTTGCCGTACCTTTCCAGCACTGAACATTTCACTGGCCCATTTCTATAGTGTATCATTTTTATTTATTTTTGGAGTATTTTTATAAGACAGGGGAATTGCTTGCACAGTCAAAAGTGATCGGAATTTGGACAAAAATAATTTCAAAAAATCTTGTAGAGGTAGGGTTTGAATTGTGCTTTTGATACTGATATTCAGCATCATCAAAAACATCTAGAACACCTAAAATTTTGAAATTTAACAACTATAACTTGGATTTAAAAAAATCTTTGCCAAATTTTTTTAAACTATAATTTTCAGCGCAACTCCTTCACTTCGTTAGACTACACGTTTATTTTTAGTGGCAGTTACAAAACCTGTATTTGTAACTCGGGAACTTTCTTTTCGTTATAGTGGTCGTCCTGTTTCATTATCGTTGGGTAGGTTGGACGACTCAGTCGTAATTTATATTAACATTTCCAGTGCAAGAGTTCGGTTATTTGACCATCATACAACATCTCCATCCACTCCTGTGAGAACTCAACACTGTTCTGAGTTATTCCGAGAGGAGAACTCAACACTGTTTTTGAGTTATTCAGTTTATATATGATTGTATTTTTATTTTGATTATAATTTTAAGAATATTTTGGAATTTGTTTATTAGGAAGAGTTTTTAGTTAAAATCATTTATCGTTGACACTTTTTAGCCAACAAATATAATTCATTATCAAAATAAAATCAAATTAATAACTTAAAATCAAATTCTGAAATATTTCTCAAATCTATAATCAAAACTCCTCCACTTCCCCAAAAACAAAAAAAAAACAAAAACAAAAACACTTACACAAATGTGTAGATTAGATTGATCTGAGTGCGCAGCCAACAGTTTACTTTGTGACTGGGCCTTCCAATGACCGTGATCTACAATGCGGTTTAAGGATGGCCCTCCACTCCACAGATAAACGTTAATTTCTTTCTCCACGTGATTCTTATGTTTTTACTTCTGTGTGAAGATGGGTGCTCGTTGGAAGTCAAAACCGGGAACATAAATATAACTATTATTTATCTGCTCGACCATTCACATCGTCGGTGATCATGGTGGAGTGAGCTGCACTGAAACGCAGTCATATAACCACGTTAATCTTCATCCCTACAAGATTGCTCCCATAGACATTCTAATCTCTGGTCAAAAGGTAGAATTTGTATTTAATATCCTCACTCATGACAAATTCCTATTATTATTGTATTGCAACGCCTTTTTACGTACCAAGAAAGCCAGATTGATTGACCCTGTAACAAGTTCCTTCCTTTAGATGATGATATGTCTCACATATCACTATCCTGCAATTGCTTGACTGAACAAACTGGGGAAGGCACGAATGAAGTGGAAGATAATTGTAATGGTCTCCATCAGAATATGAATGTTTTTATTATTAAGGACAAGATATACATAAACAAAATAAACACATCTGCACATGAAAATTTATGGTGTAATGGATACGTGGAGACCCTATATTCCTTAAACTTAAAATACGTGGGTGAATAGAAAATAGATGCCTACCGTGAGTCTTAATGCATTAGTAAATAACAAACAAATAGATCTTATTCACGGCCCATCTTAGAGAGGCCTGTCCTATCTTTATGCAACATATCTATTCACTTTTCTTTTAATATTACTCTTCTCTCACTATGGAAGTAGGTTGCTATTATGCAATATAGATTAACTAATTGATTAATGTTGAGATTTTCTGTTTTGGAGCAAAATAGGAAAAATCTCAGCTGATGACAACAATAGAAATTCAGTTCCTAGATTAGCTCCAGGTTGTTGGGAGGTAGTTAATGCCTCCTATATTTGATGTGAGTGAGTTAATGAGGCTGTTAAATTCTCTATGCTATATAACAGGTAACCATTCGGATGGTTTGCTGAGAGGATGAGAGTTTTATGTGGTTTTCATTATGTAATCTCCAGTTTGATTAATAAATTGCCGATGCCTATGTTGTGTGGACGTAGCCCAGATTGGTTGGGTGAACCACGTTAAAAACTGTGTCATATGTGCTTGATATTCTGCTGTGAGTTTATTTGTTTTAGCTGTGCATCTGGGTCCAACAATTGGTATCAGAGCGATGTTGGAGCATAGCTGAGCGCTGGTCGTGGATTAGCGTTGGTGCGTGGATGTTTGCTGCTGCATGTAGATCGTGGATTAGCGCTGAGTAAAAGTTCTATACCTGCGTGGAGACCGTATGGTGCTGGAACGCAAAGGGAGCTGTGTCTTACGTGCTGGAGTGCTGGAGCTGTGTCTTAAAGAGCGCCCAGATATACACCTGCGTTCATTTATTTTGAAAACGGCGAGGACTCTTTTGTTTGCTGCGTTGACCATTGCTGGAGGTGTGTGAACCCTGCATGGAGCTGGTGCGGGAGTGAACCTACCTGCGTGGTGTGAACCTAGTGCCAAAAACGTGAAGAGCTGAAGGTGCGTTTGCTGTGCGGTGTGCCGAGAAGGTATGTCTCTATTGCGTGGAGCGCTGAATCTGCTGCGTGGTAATGCTGAGTGGATGTTAAATGATGTGGATCATTGCTGCTTTATAAAACGGTGTTTCAATGTTTGCGTACAATGGTAATGGATGTATGTTTAAAAAAAACGACGTTGATTCATATCTAAAACGGTGGTGATATATTATCCAAACAACGTGGGTATATTTAAAAAAAAAAAAAAAAAAAAAAAACAGCGTGAATATATATTCAAACAGTGATATAACACACGGTGATATAAACCGCATGGATATGTTTTTTGGCAAACTGCGTGGGTATATAGATTAAAAACAGCATGACTATATAATATCAAATGGCGTGGATATATATATCAGTGTGGATGTATGATACACAGCATGAATATATCATATAAAACGACGCATTGCTGTTATCGGATTTTTTGAAAGGGCTGCTGAATTTGCTGCAAATTGGGTTCTGTTTTGAATTGCTTTCATATTGTGAATTGGTATATCAACCATCATCCCCAAAGAAAAACAAATAGTAGAAATCAATTCATAGGACTGAGCTGTGAACATTAATGGTTGGTGTGTGGGTTGATTGCTGGCGCATGGTTGATACTCAGTTTAAACTGTAATTTTGCACAGAAATAAGTTAGTTTTTTTTTGTGTGTAAAAGCAAAGGCAGAAAGGCATAGGCAGTTGTTTTTTAATTGCTGGTTAGTTTTGGAGATTATTGTGTTTTTTGATACAAATGGCGAAAACTCAAAGTGCCCGGTTTGAAATTGAGAAATTTAATGGCAAGAATAATTTTGAGATCTGGAAGGTGAAGATGCACGATCTGTTGGTTCAACAAGGTGTGGCGAAAGCACTGTTGGGGAAAAACAAAAGACCTCCTTCCATGACGGAGGATGAATGGGATGAGATGGACGATAGAGCTCTGAGCGCAATTCGGTTATGTCTGGCGGACGATGTTCTGTTCAACATTGTGTCAGAGAAAACCGCCGCAGGCTTGTGGTCGAAGCTTGAGAAGCTCTATATGACGAAATCTTTGACAAATCGGATTCTCCTGAAACGGCAGCTTTACGGTTTGCGGATGAAAGAAGGTACCTCAATTGCTGATCACCTGAATGTTTTTAATACCTTACTGGTGCAATTAGACAGTCTAGATGTGAAATTTGATTCAGAGGATAAGGCAATAACTCTATTATGTTCTTTGCCTAAATCCTGGGATCACTTTGTTACTTCCATAAGCTTTAGTACATCAGAAATCCTTGATTTTGACGATGTTGTTGGAGCCTTGTTGGCTGAGGAAGCGAGGAAGAGGTCGAAAGCAGACACCTCTACATCAGAGGTAATGATGGCCAGAGGTCGCTCACGAGAGAGACACTCCCGGGGAAAGCATAGCGACTCTCGCTCAAAGTCCAAAGGAAAGAAGCCAAAGGTGAAGTGCTGGCATTGTGGCAAGGCTGGACATCTGAAAAAGGATTGCTGGAAGCGAAAGCAGGTTGCTAAAGAAGGCTCTTCGACAGAAAAGAAGGAAGCCAACACCACAGATACAGGTTCAGTATCTGGTTCAGGTATGAGTGATGAGGTATTGTCTGTTAATGTTTCAAAACATGATCAACATTGGTTGTTAGATTCCAGGGCATCTAACCACATGTGTATACATAGAGATTGGTTTAAAACATATAGATCAGTTGATGATGGAGTCGTGTACATGGGTAATGATGTCACTTGCAGTATTGTTGGAACAGGAAGTGTACAACTACAAATGTTTGATGGCACAACCAAAATGTTAACTGATGTGAGGCATGTACCAGATTTAAGAAAAAAATTGATTTCATTAGGAGCACTTGATTCAAATGGATATAAAACTGTAATTCAAGGTGGAGTAATGAAAATTTACAAAGGCATCTTACTAGTTATGAAAGCTAAGAAAGTAGGAAATCTATTTCAGTTAGAAGGTAGAACTGGGTCGGATCATGTGTCTGTGTCTGAACATGACAGTAGTTCCATTCACTTATGGCATCAAAGATTGGGGCATATGAGTGAAAGAGGATTGAAAATTTTGGCTGACCAAAAGTTACTTCCTAATCTAAGATCTGGAAAATTGGATTTCTGTAAACATTGTCTGTTTGGTAAACAAAGTAAACAAAAGTTTAAAACAGGCAAACATACTAATAAAGGCATACTTGATTATATCCATTCAGATGTTTGGGGTCCAGCCCCTACAGCGTCATATGGTGGCTCGTCATATTTTGTATCGTTTATTGATGACTTTTCTAGAAAAGTGTGGGTCTACATGTTGAAAAGGAAGTCTGATGTTTTTACAGTTTTCAAGCAGTTTAGAGCATTGGTAGAAAACAACACTGGTAGAACTATAAAATGTTTAAGAACTGACAATGGTGGTGAGTTTTCCTCCAAGGAGTTTGACAGCTATTGCAAGGATGCAGGGATCAAGAGACATAAGACCACGGTTTATACTCCTCAGCAAAATGGGGTTGCTGAACGCATGAACAAGACTCTTCTAGAGAGAGCAAGGTGTATGCTGAGTAACGCCGGGTTGCAAAAGGAGTTGTGGACAGAAGTGGTGGCAACAGCTTGTTATGTGATAAACCGATCTCCATCAACGGCAATAGGCTGCAAGATTCCGCAAGAGGTATGGAAAGGACACCCTTGTGACTATTCTAAACTCAGAGTGTTTGGTTGTGAAGCATATGCTCTAGTGCCTAAACATCAGCGAACTAAATTAGATCCAAAGTCTAAAAGGTATATCTTTGTTGGGTATGGTGATGGAACAAAGGGATATAGATTGTGGGATCCTACTACCCGCAAAATCATCATCAACAGAGATGTAAAGTTTAATGAATCCTCTCTTGTACAGTTAGATGTAGATAGAAGATTGAAACAGGATGATGTATTTGATTTCCAGCACATTCAGTTTGACAGCATTTCTAATGATAGTCATAACGACCATAGTTCAGATTCTAGTCATGAACAGGTTTCAGAATCAGATTATGAACAAAGTTCAGATGGAGGTCATGAACAGGTCTCAGATGGCGATCATGAAGAAGTTCCTACAGTTGATAGACAACCAATTGTGGAAGTACCAGAAACATTCTTAAGGAGGTCTACAAGGATCAAACGCCCTCCAAGAAGGTATGATGATCATGTTACTTTAGTTGCTTTGATCGCTAATGATGATGAACCTTTGTGTTATCAGGAAGCTGTAGAAGGTTCAAATAGTGACAAATGGAAAGCAACCATGAAGGAAGAAATGATGGCCTTAGGTAAGAATGGCACGTGGGATCTGGTTGAACTTCCTAAAGGCAGGAAAACTGTGGGATGCAAGTGGGTGTTCAAGGTGAAACGGGGTGTGAATGATACGGAAGACAGGTACAAAGCGAGGTTGGTTGCAAAAGGGTTTTCTCAGAAAGCTGGCATAGACTTTCATGAGATATTTTCACCAGTGGTTAAAATTGTTTCAATTAGAATTGTGTTGGCATTAGTGGCTTTGTTTGATTTAGAGTTGCAGCAATTAGATGTTAAGACTGCATTTCTACATGGAGACTTAGATGAAGAAATATATATGGAACAACCGGAAGGGTTTGTTCAGCATCGCAATGAGAAATTTGTCTGCAGGGTCAAGAAGTCATTATATGGCCTGAAGCAGTCACCTCGGCAGTGGTATAAGAAGTTTGATTCTTTCATGTTGAGTCAGAAATATGTAAGAAGTGAATATGATCATTGTGTTTACTTTAAGCAGTTAAATAATGGCATGTTCATTATCTTAGTGTTGTATGTTGATGATATGCTTTTAGCAAGCAAAAGCATTGAAGAAATCAACAGGTTGAAGACTCAGATGGCAAGGACGTTTGATATGAAAGATCTAGGAGCGGCAAGACAGATTTTGGGCATGGAGATTTTCAGAGACAGGAGCAATGGTAAGCTATGGCTATCACAACAAAAGTATATTGAGAAAATACTTTTGAGGTTTAGTATGGATAATGTGAAGCCTGTTTCAGTCCCTTTAGCTTCCCATTTTAAGCTTTCTTCGAGTTTATGTCCTAATACAGATGAAGAAAAGGATTATATGTCTTGAATTCCATATGCCAATGTAGTAGTGTGTTTAATGTATGCGATGGTTTGTACTCGACTAGATATTTCACATGCAGTTGGGGTTGTCAGCAGGTACATGGCAAATCCGGGTAAAGAACACTGGTCAGCAGTGAAATGGGTGCTTCGATACTTGAGAGGCACAAGTAGTTATTGTATTTCATACAATAAGAGTAGTGAATTTGTTTGCGGATATGTTGATTCCGATTTTGCAGGTGATTTGGATAAGAGAAGATCAACTTCAAGGTACGTCTTTACTCTTGCAGGTGGAGCTATAAGCTGGATGTCAAAGCTACAGAATATTGTTGCTTTATCCACTACTGAAGCAGAATACATTGCTGCTTCTCATGCTTGCAAAGAGGCGGTTTGGTTGAAAGGTTTGCTTGGTGAGTTTGGTAGGTTACAGGACAACATCAGGTTACTTTGTGATAGTCAAAGTGCAATACATTTGGCTAAGAATCCGGCCTACCATAGTAAATCAAAGCATATTCCAATCAAGTATCATTTTGTAAGACAGGTTATCACTGAAAGCGGAGTTTCTCTTGAAAAGGTGCATACAAAGGAGAACTGTGCAGACATGTTCACGAACCCAGTTTTGTTGGAGAAGCTACGCTGGTGTTTGGCTTCTCTTGGCTTGCAGAAAAGATAAAATAATAATAACAGGGCATCAGGCTAATTGTTGTCAAGGTGGAGATTGTTGAGATTTTCTGTTTTGGAGCAAAATAGGAAAAATCTCAGCTGATGACAACAATAGAAATTCAGTTCCTAGATTAGCTCCAGGTTGTTGGGAGGTAGTTAATGCCTCCTATATTTGATGTGAGTGAGTTAATGAGGCTGTTAGATTCTCTATGCTATATAACAGGTAACCATTCGGATGGTTTGCTGAGAGGATGAGAGTTTTATGTGGTTTTCATTATGTAATCTCCAGTTTGATTAATAAATTGCCGATGCCTATGTTGTGTGGACGTAGCCCAGATTGGTTGGGTGAACCACGTTAAAAATTGTGTCATATGTGCTTGATATTCTCCTATGAGTTTATTTGTTTTAGCTGTGCATCTGGGTCCAACATTTAATATTAATCTTTCTATTGAGCTTGATGGCGTTTGCCATTATTGACTAGTTGATCTGAATTACATGTACTTTGCAGAATTTTGTTTGTGTAATTTAATTTTGTGTAAAGATAGATATTTTTATGGCAGTTATTCCTATTTAAAGTCAACATAAATTCTAATAACATATTCAGTATATGTTAAGGAATGTTTGATTTAATATTTATGTGGTGAATTTTAATTTTATTTGGTTGAATTTTAATTTGGGGTCAATACAATTGTTAACAAGATTAATAGCTGCAAAATACTACTAATTAAATGATTAAAGTTATGATATTTTTTTGTGGAATTTGTTATTACTTCAATCTGGTAAAATGGAAGCTTTCCTCGCATAGTTTTCTTTCGCATCTCCGTATCGGGGATAATGAAAGACATTTTGGCATAGCCTCCTCTCCATTTTTGGGCTTCTCAAAATTTCCATAGTGTGCGCAGTAAAAGCTTTATCCACATTTCAAACAAATAATGCATTAAAACTCCGCAAAAGTTCAGAGGTGCAAAGTTTTTTTTGGTTAGGTAGAGCTTTACACCTCTGCACTCGCGGACTTAAGTCCGCAACTTCAAACCCGTGAAGTTTAATACAAATACTTTAAATAAACATATGCAAATAAATTAAGTTGCTATGGATAATTATGAATGATTATCCACTCAACAACGTTTTTGGCTCACATGTTCATTCCAATCCTCGCTGGAGGGCGAAGGCAGCTACTCCACGTGCTTGTTTGTTTCCAGAAGATGAAGATGAGGCATTGTCACTTAAAGTAATTATGAGAATGCGAATCTTGTATCTCACTAGTTATTATATGGGTATTTGGGGCTTAAAGTTTAGGGTTTAAAGTGTTGTACATAGCAGAGGTCGATGAATTATTCACTAATATATCACAATAACAATTATAATGAAAATGAATGAAAAGCTTAATATGATAAATGAAATGATTAAAGAGCTAGCTTTATTATCAATATATTCACTAGAGGTGCGGAGCTTTTTTGATTATGCGGAGGTTCATATCTCCAAACTCGCAGAGTTAAGCTCCACACTTCTGAACTCTAGTGCGGGTTAGTCAATACACACACGTTTCACTGGAGGAAAAAAATAGATATGCACACATTTCAAGTGGCTTCATCTTCTTTAAAAGTATGGTAATTTGAATTTATTATATTTAAAGTTAAATGCCCATCTTGAAACAGATTTTAACGGTATATTTTCGTGGTTTTATGGTCGCAACAATTTAAATTTTATAATCGAACTTTTTAAAAAAAGAACTAATAAAATGTCAAAGAAGTGTAAGAAACACAACAAATTTCGAACAGTGGTTTGCATTTTTGCATCATCTTAGCATAGTTTCTTTCGTGATGAAAAAAATGATAAGGATCTAACACTACTGTATTACCAATATATTCAATGGAATTGCAAAGATTTTTTTGGTTATGTGAAGCTCCACGCCTCGAAACTGGAAGAGCCTTTCCGTACTTCCAAACTCTATTGCAGGGCAATGAACACACAAATACACACATTTCATCTTAGGAAAAAAAATAAATATGCACATTGTCCAAGTCCTAGTCTACCTTAAAAGTATGGTAATAACTTTCTATTTTGCAACAAATTTTAATGGTATATTTTCATAGTTTTATAGTTATAACCATTTAAAATTTAAAATTTAATTTGCAGATATAATGCCATTTCGTCCTTATTCAAGATGCTCACATTTTCACAACCTATCGTTATTTATGTGCCTGCACTTTCATACTCCGATAATGAAATCCACATTCTATAGCTTTCTTTCACACATCAATATGTTACGTAATGAAAACCATGTTCCCATAGCTTTGCCATCTCAATTCCACACAATGAAAGCTATTGTCACATAGCTTTCTTCTGCATCTTTGTATCTCACATAATGAAAGCCATTTTTAAATAGCTTTCCTCCACACCTCCATATTTTCTGTAATGAAGTCCATCTTCACATATTATATTACGTAATATTTGTAATGATAATAAGTGACATACACACTCTTGAAAGTAGAGAGGAAAAGTATCCATGGTAGCTATATATGGGAAAATGTGTCGAAACGAAAATGTTTACGAAGGTGCCAACAACCTATAGTGACAGATATGATGAGAATGCAGAGGACTTCGAACTCACCGTTGAAGAATTAATTAAGACCTATCAATATTATTAATATTTACTCAGCTGATCGATGCTCCATCATGCCCTTTTTAAATTTTAAATAGAAATTACTCTGATGCATTGTCTAATGATTATTTACTATAAACATTTTAATCAAAACAATATTTTTTTGATAATATGAAATAGTATTTTGGATATTTACTTAGTGAATTAATGTGTAATTAGCATATCATTCAAGTGTTTAATAACATTGGTTCAAAACGCCTCGACAAAAGATTGGTTATATGATTTTGCCGAAGATTATCTAAACAATGTTATGGATCACAGAAGTCTAAATTTGTTATGGATCACAGAAGTCTAAATTCCTTAAACATTTACCCTGTAAACAATTCAAAAATATGCACAAGTCTTTGCAGCCAATAACCGCCATACAAAATAAAAATGATGTGTGAATCTCCTTCACACACTTCCATTCACATATTTATTCTGCACAATCGAAGATTCCTTCGCATCTTCACACTGCAAATGTGTAATGATTTTTTTCTTATAAACATATAAGAAATATCATATTTATGGATATTATAAAATAGTATTTTAGGACTTTATTCAGTGAATCAACTTATAATCAACACGCTTGTAAACAAGTGAGCAACATGCGTACTCTACAACCCGTATCTATTAGAGTAGAATGAAACAATATGTTTCACATGCTTCTTGTTTTCCGACAACGTTTTGGAGATTATCAAATATAAAAGAAACCAGTATCCATTATAGTAGAATGAAACAATATGTTTCACATGCTTCTTGTTTTCCGACAACGTTTTGGATATTATCAAATATAAAAGAATAAACGATACACAGTGAGGACATTTTTCAAATGCTTAATATCATATTAAAATAATAATCAAGGTTTAATCTTATAATGAACTAAAGGTCTTTTTTTGATTACTTTAAACAAATTGTGTAATGAGCAATTTATTTAGAGAATGTTTTTCAAATTAATCACATTATTATTTGTTGGTCAATATTTTGAGCCATCTAATATGATTTATTTTCAGAAAAAAATTGAAAAAATCAATCTATCGTTATGAATAAATAACAAAAATTATCTTATTTCAAAATAAAGTATTTTAATTGAAAAATAAACCTTAAGTAAGGTCAAAGTATGAGGTAAATATATTAAAAAAAATATTAAAAACTAATAGTTAGTTTTGGAAACTAACCTTTATGATAACAAAAAAAACCACAAAATAAGGAAAGAAAAATAACATTCTATGTAAAAAGAGAATAAAGAGATTGAAATCTAAAAAAACTAAATTATTATTATACTAGGTATTAGAATATATAAATTTAAAGGAATTAATCAAATAAAAAGAGGTGATATAGGATTGAATTTTTTTAATAGTAAAATGTTAATGATAGAAAAATTAAAAATAAAATAAAATAAAATTCAAATTAAAATTTAGATAAAAGTTAAGAGATTAAATTTTATATTATATTATAAAGTAATATTCTATATAATTATATAGATCAACAAATATTATACTAATAGTTAACTATTAATGAAAATAAATATTATAAAACCATATTATTATTAAAATAAAATACAATATTATCATTAAAAAAAATTATGAGACAAAGAAAAACCAGTTAAATTAAAGAAGCCACTCCAAGAATAAATAATAAATATAATAAAATTAATAATAATAACAATATAAAAATAAGCCAAATGCAATTAAAGAAAGAAAATGAACAGAGTAAGAAGAATACATATAAATTACACGTAAAGAAAAAAGAAACGAAACAAAAGGAAAAAAGAAGATCATGAAGAGTGGTTGAGAATCCAATTTTTACTTAACTTTCAACTATTGTTCATGATGATATTATTCATTTTTTTTTCTCAATTTCAATGACCTCTCTTAACTTCCTATGATGAAAATGATTAATCCTCACAATGATCAAGGCATCTATAATGCAGAGTGAAGAGTAGGAATGATTGCGATTAATGCTTACTACATGATCCTAAATGCTCAGATTAATAGAGAAAGCTATTTCTTTAATTAATGCAGCAGACCGAAAGGATGTGCGGAAAACTAATATATGCGACAGAACGTTTGTTCCATGTTTTTTTACAACTCTGCATTGGTTACCCCTCTGTACATATCAACTTTTTATAATGTATATTTGCATATAATAAAAATTTAACTAAACTTAATTTTATGGTTAACAAATATCTTTTCCTATGATGAAAATGATTAATCCTCACAATGATGAAGGCATCTATAATGCAGACGTGATGCTTAGTTTTCTTCACATATTCATCAATAGATGAAGAGTAAGAATGATTGCGATTAATGCTTACTACATGATCCTAAATGCTCAGATTAATAGAGAAAGCTATTTCTTTAATTAATGCAGCAGACCGAAAGGATGTGCGGAAAACTAATATATGCGACAGAACGTTTGTTCCATGTTTTTTTACATATCAACTTTCTACAATGTGTATTTGCATATAATAAAAATTTAACTAAACTTAATTTTATGGTTAACAAATATCTTTTCAAATGTGTATTATTATTTTAGCATTGCGAAAAAAACATGGCATAATATACATCACTTAATAAGCCGATAATATTTAGTATATCAAGGAAAAAGTTCATTGCCCAGAAAAGAATGAAGAAACAAGTCGAATTGACATTTCTGAAAAACTCATAGCTTATAAATACACACTTTATGGGAAGAGAATTTATAATATTATTCCTCTTGTATACTCAATTATCATTTTGTTGTAAATGAGGATAATGAAATACTTGGGAGACCTCTCTAATGCAATACAAAGAGAGGAAATTGTTTCTAATTATGATTTGTTCAATTTTCAAAGATAATAGCCATTAAAGATAAGAAATTAGAGCATTGGGTGAGAATAATTCCAAGGAGTTGTTGTGAAAAATATGTAAATATGTATAAAGGACTGAGGATGAGGTTTGTGTTGAGTTAGGTTATGTACATGTGAAACAATATTTCCGAAAACGATGTAACCATGATCGTCAGTTCAAAAATACTTCTTTAGAAGTGAAGTGGGTAGATATCTATCTGCTACATTAGTTACTTAGAAAAAAACACATTGAATATTGAATATAATAAGACATCAATTGTTATTTGTCCAAATTGCATGAATTATGGGCTTTGTTCTAATTGCATTTACTACTTTTTCTATTTGTATTTATGTGAATATTGAAATTTGCAATGATTATCGAATATAATAATTATGTATTAGTTTTTTTTTTTTCATTGCAATTGTTTCCATAGAAATGAAATTAGTAGAACATGTAGATTTAATATGCATATTCAACCTTGAAAATAGAAAAGTAATAAAAACAAGTTTAGTTGTGTTATTGGTTTTTGGTGAATTGAAAGGAATGTGGAGACTAGTGAATGGATGCATAAATAGTCTTAAAAATATATTTATTTTCGTATTTAAATAAATTTATTTAATTAAAGAAATAAATAGTTTGAAAAATAAGGAATACAATAGTAGTGGCCAGAGATGATATGCAAATATTAATATTCTATTTAAATTTAAAATGAATTGTTAGGCGATCACATGTGCAAAGTGCAGGGTGTATAGATGCCATTCATTATGCACATTGTGGATGTGCAGAGGCGAAAATAACAACAGATGAAAGAAACGGTTTATGAAATGAAGAATTCTCATATAATGACAAAACACAAACTTCGTATTGTCATAATCAGTATTCTCACATCTACGCACTCTGCACATTGCAATGTGAGGCATAACCATTTCATTATTAGTCGTTAAGATCTGAAAATATTTTTGTTAGTCAAAAGATTAAGCCTTAATTTAGTTTTTAATACCTAGTAATATGGGCTCAGGAAAGTTGATATGTGGGAAGAGGTAAGTTATAATGCATATATTTCTTTTGTACATCCTTCTAGTGATTCTTGTGGATATTGTTGGCCACCCACTTATTCCACCTAGAGCTCTAGTCAGTTTCATCTATTTTCTTGTTTATTTAAACATTTACTATTTTTAGCATTTTTTCGAGTCCTAAACTTCTAAAGTAGTTTTGACCCCATAAACGACATTTTTTGAGGTCCGCAATAGTCATAGCTATGGGCAGGGGCCTAAAACAAATCATGTAGTACTCGGAGAGGGCTTTCCAACATGGTATCGTACATGCCAAACATAGATAATATGACCAAGTTACGACCCTGGGAAATTGGTTGTTTAACTAACCTCAACGGGGTCCACAAACTCTTGGTGTTCCATCTCCTGGGGTTAGGGTTTTGGTTGTTTAGGGTTTTCCCTTATTGTTCAATAAAAAATAGACCCTTGAGCCTCATTGTATCATAGTTCAGAGGCATGTAGCCACCACATCTCTTCTCAGAGATAAGCTACCATCACTCAAGCTAGTTTATTTTTATTTTTGTATGTAAGCATATTTCAGTTCTTTGATATAAATGAAATGAATTTTTATTTCATTTGCATCTTTGTTTATATGGGTATTTATGTATTTTGTTTCATTCTTGTATAAGTCCAGATTAGTGGTATTAGAGGGGTTTTCTCTTTCTTTGTTCTTCTTTACATCTCCCCAATGAGGTCAAGGTATAAGGAGTTAGGGCTCGATCTGATTGAACCTTCGAAAGACCAGCCTCACAAATCCTGAAGGCCTCCTGTGGCGGAAGAAAAGAAAGATGAGGGGGCAAGAGAACCTATCAAAATATTCCTCAAGGAACCCCTTGAGTGACTGAGGAATGCAATGATGGATAACTTTTCCCAGATGCTTCGACGACTAATCACAAGTAACACATTTTCATCCAATAGCCACTCTAGAGGCACCACTCCTTTTAAGGTACAAGTTAACTTTGACATTCCCATACTTGAGGAACAAATAGATGTAGAGGTTGTAGATAAATGGTTGAATCTGTTGAAAGGATATTTTTTTAGTTCATGAATTTTCCAATTGGGAAAATATTACTTTTACACTTCTCAAAGCCCCCCCAGACATTAAGGACTGGTGGGAAACCTACTATGAACGAAATGACGAGAGAGAATCCTCATTGTTTTCAACCACACCCACTTCAGATTCTTTCTGAGATTCCATCAAGGAATAATATTACTTTGCAAAGAGCTATGAAGATAAATACATAAAGTGGACCACGCTGTGGAAAGGAAGGGACCGAGATGTGCCATAGTTCACAATTTTTTCCATACCCTTTGCACAAAATTTGGTATCAAGAATTATGAGTAGTATTTTGTACTAAAGTACTGCGACTACCTGCAAAACTACATCTAGGATGAGATGGAGTTCATGGACATCTCCTCAGTCAAAACAATATACCGATACCATGTCAAGATTGAGCAGAAGTTTAAAGAAAAGAAGCGAGACTTTGGATCTGCGAATCTGAAGCAAGGAAAAGGCACCCCCAAGCCACAAAGCAAAGGCTAAAGCCAAGGTGGGGTGACCTAGGAGAACCCGCTGAAGCTGCAAACAAAGAAAAACACCCCTAAGACAAATAAGGACATGAGAAAATGGTGTGACTTCCATAAGACCTCCACTCACAATACAAGTGACTGTCAAGCCACGTAGTCATTACTGGCCAAGCTTAAGGTTTTTGAATCATATGCATGTTCTGACTAAGAGTGAGAACCCAACAAGGGGAATGAAAAAGGGAAGCAGAACATTGACGAAAACCCTAATCCCACCGTGGCTATAACCAAGATCTAGAAGAATGAGCCTGAAGGTCCAGAGGAGGGGGAATGCCTTTTCCACTCGTAGATGTGGGTGAAGAGTTCTTCGATACAGTTCATTGTCAATGAAAGGAGCCAAAATAACCTCATTTCAGCACAGGTCGTGAAGCAGCTATGCCTACCGATGAAAACACATCCATAGTTATACACCATTAGGCGGCTTCATCAAGGACGAGATCTTCACGTCAGCCAGTAGTGCCGCCTTCTCTAGAGCATCAAGTCCTTCACAGATGAGGTACTGTGTGATGTTTCTCGTATTGAAGTTTGTGATGTATTATAAGGACAACCATACTTTTTGAGGTGACATGTTGTATATGAGTCTAGACCTCACTCTGTGATTATTACTTTTGGCAATAAGTTGTATAGGATACCAAAGGTAGCCCCACCTAATGCCATCTCTTTGACCACTCCAAAGAAATGCAGTAAGATCATTTCCCAGATGAGGAAATCTATTTTCCTTGTGATTCTCCCTCAAAGCAAGAAGAAGTTTGTGGTCACAACTTCTAGACATGGCTCCTCTACACAACAACAATAAATGGATAAGGTCATGGAGGAGTACAAGGACATTTTGCATCACCTGTAGGGGTGCTTCTGCATTGTCATTTCAAGCACTCCATCGATTTGACCTTGGGTGCACTGCTACCTAATGGACCGATCTATCGACACTCTGTTCTGTAGAATGATGTGACCAAGAGGTAGATTCAAGATCTGTTGCAAAAACAACACATTAGGCCAAGATCATCACCCTCTGGGAGCCCGATTGTATTTGTACAGAAGAAGGACAGGACCTAGAGACTCTGTATTGACTATCAGGTGCTGAACAAGATCACTGGCTGGAATAGTTAACCAATCCCATGGATTGACGACCTTCCGGACTAGCTCAAGGGGGCCAAATATTTAAGCAAGATTGACTTGAAGTATGGCTATCACCAGGTGCCTATCAAACACTTCAATGTGTGGAAGACTACCTTCCAATCCAAGGAGGGCCTTTTCGAATGGTTGTTCATGCCTTTTGGGTTGACGAATGCCTCCACAACATTCATGAGATTGATGTACAACATCTTTTGACCCTTCACCAATGCATTTGTGGTGGTGTATTTAGAGATATCTTGATCTTTAACTAGATTTAGGAAGAGCACCTCCACCATATTCGACAGGTCCTTCAAATCCTGTGACAACACAAGTTGTATGCCAATTTGGAGAATTTCACTTTTGGCATGACCTGGGTTCAATATATGGGGCACATCATTGATGAGAAGGGCGTGAATGTGGACCCAAGAAAGATACAAGTTATAACAATGTAAACTTTGAAACGGGAACTGTTACTGTTACCCGTTTTGTAGAGGTGGCAAAAAAATGACCCGATTTTCAAAAGTGTTGATGCAGAATACACATGTTTTTTTAAGAACATGGTTTTTGGAACTTTAATTTTTTTCATGTGCATTAAGTTTTAGAATGGTAGTGAATGGTAGTGATTTTCATCCTGATTTTAGAAAGTGAGTATTCTGCATCACACCCTTTTTTTAAAAGACCTATTTTTTGACTTTAAATTTTCTAGTGTGTGAAATGTAAAAAATTATTTTCTAAATTTGATAGTTTTTGAAGTCGTCATTGTATTCATATTTTCTTGTTCTCTATCTTAATTTTTTTTTTTTTTTTAGTGGGGTTTTTATTGTTTTGCGTTTTTAAATTAGAAAGTCGATAGTTTGAATTTTAGATAATCTACATATTTAGACATCCTTAATTAATTTTTCAATCCACATGAAATAATTGTTTCTAAAAAACAACATTTTTTAACAATGGACATAAAAAATAACCATTTTTAACATAAATATAACAAAAAAACTAAACGTTTTGATAATTTTTTGCTAGAATTAACATGTCAAAATGACAATTTTTATACAAAAATATTAACTAAAAATGGTCAAATAATAGTTTTTTTTATGAATTTCATGTCAAAAAGATAATAATAACTACTTTTTTTTTCAAAAAATAATGATTAACTTAAAAATCAATGCAAAAATCACATATTACCAATATTGAACGTATAACAACCCTAATTGAGTGTTTATTCTTCTCATAAAATGTCAAAGTCAAAACATTGCAAAGCTTGAGTTACAAGCATAACTTAAATTTAATCAACAATGTCACGTAATCCAAACTCTTCGTCCTCTAGAGTTTCATCATTGTCCTCTTCCACAATATTTTCTGTTTCATTTTGCTCATTTTCCTCTTCTAATGGGTCTTTCATGTCTGCAAATCCCCCAATATATGTCTTTCCATACATTCCATGTAATGGTGGTTGGGGTTCCTTTGCCTTTTTTGCCACACGTGATTCACTAAAGTCCCCTTTCTTCAACCCAATTTCTTGCATTGCATTTGGAAGAAATTGAAGAGCATTAATTCTTTGCTGAATGAAATTGCATTGTAATGGATCTTTCTCAATTGCAATGCAATTTCTTCCTTTTTGAAGGCAGCATGCTAGTGTTGTACCTAATTATCAAGCACAAAAAAATAATGAAGTAAATTAGTACAATGACATATTAATTAAAAAAAAGAACATATTGAAATTCAATTCCATGTGGCAAAACGTACCTGAGCCAGAAAATAAATCCAGAACCCAATCTCCTTCATTTGAACATATGTCTATAAGATAGTTAATCAGTAATTGTGGTTTCTGATAAATGTTAACTATCTCTCCTTTCATTTTTTTGTCTTCATATGTTAGTTTTCTCACAACAGCATCATAAGTCAGTATTTGGCTATGACTCTTTTTGTCCACCCGATTAAAAATCATAGACATATGGCTATCATCTTTTGCCCAACTATCAATATGAATGAACTCACAGTCATTTATAAATTGTCGATCTTCATTGTCAAGAAGATTTGACTTTTGCCTGTAACATAAAATAGTAAAAGTTCAATTAACTTGTACATAAATTAATTTTTCAACATTAATCAAATATACCTTTAAACATCTTACCATGTAAGCTGCATCCTTGAATTTGTTTTCCCCTTGAAGCTTGACAATAACATTGCCAATTGTGTGTCTGAATGAAATGTCACAGATCTCCATAATGGTGATGACGTCACTTCCTTAAATCCCGCCACCACTTTATTAAAAGCTTGATAAGTATAAGGGTCAATATCATAGCAAATGTTTGGAATATTGAAACCATGGGGAATATCTGCAATAACCAGGGCATAATCCCTTTTTGGTACGAGTTTCACAATGTCTTCACAGTCGCCTTGTATTACTTGATATTGAATAGTGTCTAGCCCATTCCAAATGAAATGATTAAGAGTTGGATCAAGTTCAACATTCTTAATACGTTGCTTTCTCAGTCTTTCAATCTTTATTTTTTCAATAAAAGTCTTGAAACTGTTTGGTGCTCCATTATCTTCTTTCTTCATCTTTTACCAAACAAACAAATGTATGTGTAAGTTTTAAATTAAAAATAGTACACAGATGATTAAAACTGAATGTATAAATCAAGTTACCTTTTTAAATGCAAGATAAAAATCTTTCAATGTTGATGTAGAACTTGAATCTAGATAGTTGCGTACAACATCATCCCAACTATCTTCATTCAACAATTTAACCATTTGTTCCTGAATTTTCATGTAAACTTTGTGACTGCATAGATAAAGTAAGAAAAAGTTAATATAATGATATGTATAACAAATACTACCAATAACAACATGTTTTATTTAAAAGATAACTATAATCCTGGAAATAAGTAAAAATAATTCAGCAAACTTACTTTTGAAATTCTTCAGACATTTCTTCCAATGATAATTCCCCCGACTTCACATGAGATAATATTGTTTTGACAATTTTTTCATCTTTCACTCCTTGCATCGCCCTCCAAGGCGTGATGGTCATATCGTCTGGAAGTTGCATTAGTTCAGGCGCTGATTTATTGTTGCTACATATCAATGGCTTAGACTTTCTGACCCTCTGGTTTTTAATGCGAATGTCTTCCCACGTGCTAAAAATGTCATCAATCAAATTCCAAATATCTCCAGTTCTAAATGCCAATTGGAAAATGTTATCAACACCTCTGAATAAATCGCTAGATCTGTTGTCTTTTCCACTTTTTGAATTGCCTTTATCTTCAATTTGATAGCCTATTTCCATACAACATTCCTTTCGGAAATCTGCAGTAATATTGATCTTATCCCCACCACATTTTTCTAGGAATTCACTATGAATAAATCTAACCTTTTGGATCAAAGTCATAGACATCCTATATTCATTATCTGAATTATGATCCCATGCCACTAACTTTGCTTTCGTTTCATTTAAACCAGCATAAATGATACATTTCATTGTTTCAAAACGTGGGTTATTAGGATATTCCTCCATCAATTGTCTTTGAGCTTCAACAGAATGGTTCCCCCCAAGCACATAATAATTGTATTCAAAACATTTTGACTTATCAAATGCTTCTTTGTTGGGAACTTGAAGTGGATCAACAAGAAGCACATAACTAACCACATGAGCATATGGATTGTACCTCATCAATGTCTTCAAGTTGTGAACATGCAGATGATGTGGCTTTCTGACTTGATATTGGCATTGTCCTTCACTTGCCTTATAGGTTTGTCTGACATTTAACTGAAATGTACGACCACCATCAATTAAGTTTCTCTTTGTCAAATTCTGTCGAATGGCATTTTGTTTTGTTTTGCTAATGCCATCACCTAAATCAGCTCCTGGTGTAATGATTTCTCTGCTTTCTTTTGAAGTTTCACTAGGTTCTTGACTGCTGGTAATGACTACTTCAAGATCTTCAACTCTACTTTTTTTCATCTTAACATTCTCAAGAGATCTATTCTTGGGCATTGTTACTTTTGGTCTTTTACGACCTTCCGCAATTTCAATGTCATGTTCAGTAATGGCAACATATGCTTCATTGTCAATTTCAACTTCATCGTCCTCAAAAGTAATTTGTTTACCCTTGCTAGATTTATCCACCAGAGGCCTTTTTTTTTATTCTTTGGATGTAGTTTTGTAGCATCATCAATTACTACATTTTCCATGTTTTGCATATCTTCCTCTGACACTGAGTAAAAATGGCTGACAAATTTCTTGATATCATGCTCTATGAAATGAATGCCTCCCAACATAATTGAACAGCTTTCAACAAAATTCTGCCAAACAAAATATCATATGTTAATATAAACAAAGTTAAAAAATACAGCGAGACATTTTCAAAACGCAAAATAAAAATAAAAATAACAATACTTACCATGTTTTGTGTCATATCATTTATGATTTGTTTACACAACTTTGTAGATACTTTTCTCCTGTCATATAATGAATATGATAGTCGGTATTTAATCCTTTCATGTGACTTGGCAGCTTTTGTAAGTATGTAAACAACTTCAGTGTTTGGTACCGAACACATATCTATGACTTTTCCCATCACCTCCAAATTTTCATTATAATTGCGTGTATCAATGTATAGATATATATTCACAGTTGTGCTCTCTCTTTCTTTCACATACCAGGCTCTTGATGGAAATTTCACCTCTTTTGAACTTTTCCAATCTGAGATTAGCTTCTTATCACTTAAAGCACTTGAAATATTTGTAGGTATGAGCTCAGGTGGAGTTCGTTCACCAATGTTTTTTGAAGATACACCTTTAAGACTCTTTGGTCCAGAAAGATTCACAGAAATTTTCCTTGATGCCATTTTCCTAAAAAAACACATAAATTAGTAAATAAAAAAACATATTAACTTAAACTAACAACAAAAATATACCATAAAATTTTTATTTGTATAATCAAAATTGCCCTTCCCCTCCCCCGACCCGCCCCCCAGCCCACCCCCGGGCCCCCCGCCCGGGCCGCCCCACCCCCCTCCCCCTCCGCCCCCCCCCCCCTTCCCCCTTCCCTTCCCCTCCCTCCCCCACCCCCGCCCCGCCCCCCCCCCCACCCGGGCCGCCCCACCCCGCCCCCCCCCCCCCCCCTCCCGGCCAGGCCGCCCCACCCCCCTCCCCCTTCCCTTCCCCTCCCTCCCCTTCCAGGCCGCCCCCGAGCCGCCCCACCCCCCTCCCTCCCCCTCCCCTCGCCCGGCCAACCCCGCCCGAGCCGCCCCACCCCCCTCCCTCCCCCTCCCCTCGCCCGGCCAACCCCGGCCGAGCCGCCCCACCCCCCTCCCCCCTTCCCTTCCCCTCCCTCCCCCGGTGGGGGCGCCCGCGCAGCGCCACCCCCGGGCCGCCCCGCCCCGCCCGAGGGGCGCAGCGGGGCGGCCCTGTGCGGGCAGAGGGGGCGGGCGGGGTGGGCGGCGGGGCCGGGGAGGGGGCGGGCGGCGGGGCCGGGGAGGGGGCACGGGAGGGGGAGGGGCGGGAGGGGTGGGGCGGGGCCGGGGAGGGGGCGTGGGAGGGGGAGGGGCGGGAGGGGTGGGGCGGCCCGGGCGGGGGGGCCGGGCGTGGGAGGGGGGTGGGGCGGCCCGGGCGGGGGGCCGGGGGGGGAGGGAGGGGGGGGGGGGGGCCCGGGCGGGGTTGGCCGGGCGGGGGAGGGAGGGGGAGGGGGGTGGGGCGGCCCGGGCGGGGGAGGGAGGGGGAGGGGGAATGGGGTGGGGCGGCCTGGGCGGGGGGCCTGGGGGGGGAGGAGGCGGCCCGGGCGGGGGTGGCCGGCCCGGCCGGGGGAGGGAGGGGGAGGGGGGTGGGGCGGCCCGGCCGAGGGGGGGGGGGGGAGGGGGCGGAGGGTGGGGCGGCCTGGTGGGCCGGGGTGGGGGCGGGCGCCGAGTGGGCCGTGTGCCAGGTGGAGGAGGGGCGGGCGGGGGTGCCGGGGAGGGGGCAGGCGAGGGGGAGGGGCGGGCGGGGTGGGCCGGGGCGCCGGGTGGGCCGTGTGCCGGGTGGGGGTGGGGTGGGCGGGGGTGCCGGGGAGGGGTCGGGAAGGGGGGAGGGGCGGGTGGGATGGGCAGGGGAGCCGGGGTGGGGGCGGGTGCCGGGTGGGCCCGGGGCGGGGTGGGCTTGGAAAATTTTTTAATTTAAAAAAAAAAATATGGGGGGGGAGGGAGTTAGGGGGGCAGGGGTTGGAGAAGGGGGGAGGTGTGGCGGGCGGGGTGGGGTAGATAGCAATATTAAAATTTGGCTTGGAAAATATTTTAATTTAAAAAAAAATATTCTTTATTAAAGTAATTTAATACGAAAATTTCGAAAAAATAATTGAACTTACCTTTCAATTGCGACAATTCTTCGTTGTATATATTGTTGATAGCAATATCGCTACTCCACAAATTCACGAGTCTTTCAAGGGACTTCAAAAAACCTAGATGTGAGGCGAGTAATAGTGATAGTGAAATTTATTATATAAGTGAAATTACGAAGATGTTTTTCCATACGATTAATGTGAGATAGTTTGTTTTACATTATTATAGAGCGAATATTGTAGAGTTGTTTTACAACGGATTGAATGTGGGATTAATTTGTTTGAGAATATATTATAAAAATTAACAAAAAAATAATTGTTAAGTAAATATTATATACTTTAACTATTAGAATAATTAATGTACAAGTTGTGATTTACAATTTGAATTTTAGTGATTTATTTCATAAAAAAAATTAGTTTACGTTTTTCAATCAATTGTAGAATAAAATAATAAAGGTAAATAAATCTAACAAACTTTTGGAGGGAAATATTTTCGCGAAAATTTTTGGAGGGAAATATTTTCGCAAAAATTTTTGGAGGGAAATATTTTCGCGAAAATTTTTGGAGGGAATAACTTTGGAGGGAATATTTCATTCTTTAAGCTATATAATATTCTTAGGAGACTCCATTTGTATCATTCAACATTTTCTATTTGAAAGTGATGGATTGCTCTGATGGTGAAGTTTCGGTTTATACACCATCAACATCTTCATCGCGTAACAACTCTATTCATATTGATGAATATAGCGGGAATTCTTCCACTTAGTCCCGATTCTAAAGACTACGAGAGCAGCACTGATGAAAGAGGGGATGGAGAATTTCAAATTAATAAAGAGTCACAGATTCCACTTAGTCCAAATTCTAAGGACTATGAAAGCAGCGGTGATGAGGAGCATGATGGTGAAGTTCAAAAGAATGGGGTGTCACAATGTCCACTTAGTCCTAATTCTAAGGACTATGAGAGTAGCAGTTTTGAAGAGTGTGATGGTGAAGTTCAAAAGAATGGAGGGTCACGATGTCCACTTAGTCCTAATTCTGAAGACTATGAGAGCAGCAGTTTTGACGTGCATGATGGCGAATTTCAAAATAATGGAGTGTCAAAGTGTCCACTTAGTCCTAATTCTAAGGACTATGAGAGCAGCAGTGATGATGAATGTGATAATGAATTTCAAAAAAATGGAGTGTCAAAGTGTCCACTTAGTCCTAATTCTAAGGACTATGAGAGCAGCAGTGATGAAGAGCATGATGATGAATTTCAAAAGTATGGAGTGTCACAGTGTCCAGTTAGTCCTGATTCTAAGGACTATGAGAGCAGCGGTGATGAAGCGCGGGATGATGATTTTAAAAAGATTGGAGTATCACAATGTCCTCTTAGTCCTGATTCTAAGGACTATGAGAGCAGCGGTGATGAAGCGCGGGATGATGATTTTCAAAACATTGGAGTATCACAATGTCCTCTTAGTCCTGATTCTAAGGACTATGAGAGCAGCGGTGATGAAGCACGGGATGATGATTTTCAAAACATTGGAGTATCACAATGTCCTCTTAGTCCTGATTCTAAGGACTATGAGAGCAGCGGTGATGAAGCGTGGGATGATGATTTTCAAAACATTGGAGTATCACAATGTCCTCTTAGTGCTGATTCTAAGGACTATGAGAGCAGCAGTGATGAAGAACAGGATGATGCAGTTAGTCATAATTCTAATCAGTACAAAGGTAGTAGTGACAAAGGACAGGATGTAGCATCTTCAATAAGTAAACAGCCACATTTTCAACATAGTCCTAATTCTATGGACTATGAGAGTAGCACTGACAATGTACATGAGGAAGAATATCCATTAAACATCGAGTCAGATTTTCCATTTAGTCTGAATTCTAAGGACTATGATAGTAGCACTGAAGAAGGGGAAGATGAAGGGTATCCTCTCAGCCAAAATTTGAAAATCAGAGCTGATCATAGTGTGGATAACATTCCTCTTAATGATGATGAAAATCCTTATAAAAATGATGATCCAATGATGAAGATGTTGCCAAGAAATATTGTATCGAGGAGTAGGAGCAGACCTTTTCGTATCAATGCAAGCTATTCGAGTTATACAAGGGGTAGAGCAGAATATATGACGAGAAGAAGTTCTATCAGCGCTCTCATTTCAAGTGAATGTTGCCAAAAAAATTGCTTGAAACGTATGGATTTCACATTCGCATTAGAAAGCAGGAAGAGATATTTGTCAATGAATAAAAGCATGCAAAACTCATATTTAGTTGGCTGCATGCAATCTACATTGTCAGGTTATGATTATCATATTAGGAATTTTTTATTGTGTAGAAAAGCTTTCAAAATGTTTCATTCAATTGGGAATTTTCGTCTCTCGAGAATTCAAGAAAATTTGGAAAAGGATCCCACATTTTATTCAAAAGTACATTATAAAAGACAGTTTGGGCCATTATCAAATACTGCAATGTCATGGATGAAAGATTTCTTTTCAAAGCATGGAGAGTGTATGCCAAATAGAGAGACAATACATATTCCAGATAATTTTTCAAGACGAGAAATCTACAACTTATACAAAGAATATGCAGAAAGTGCTGAGGGACAGGGCCACTTTATTACATATCAATATTTTGTGAAGATATGGAAGAAAGAATTCAATAATGTTCGTATTCCTAAGAAGACAAGGATGGGGATTTGCAGTACATGTGCTTCTCTTAAATAAAAAAGGGACAAATGTGAAGGCTTAGAAAGAGGTAAGTGTTCATAACTTTTACTTTTAAAATTGTATGGTCATTAACTATGAAAACATATTTCTTAATGAATTTCTTTTATGTTGTGTAGATTTAATTGTCAAAGAACTTCAGGAGCATCACGAACAACAAACAAATGAAAGGAAGAAGTTGTACAAGCATCGAAAGAAGTTTTATGATAATCCAAATAAATATTTGGGTTTGATAATTGATGGTATGGACCAGAAGAAAACACTTTTACCACATTTTGTTCGCACACCCAAAAATCTACAAGAGGAAAATTTTATTCAGTTTCACTTGGTCGGTTGTATGGTCTTCAATGGGAAAATGTTGCCAAGGGTGTACTTCACAGCTCCAAATATTCATAATGATGCAAATCTGACCATAACCGTAATTCATGATGTGATTTCTCATTGGTATGGTAATCTTCCTGAAGTTTTGTATCTACAATTGGACAACACTTGCCGTGAAAACAAAAATCAGGTTGTTTTTGGGTATCTGAACATGCTTGTTGAATTGAGAATTTTTCAAAAGGTAAAGGTTGGTTTCCTTCTTGTTGGGCACACTCATGACCATATTGATCAGATGTTCAGTCGTTTTTCAGTCACATTGAGGAGGAAGGAATTTGGGAGCTTGCCATCACTAATTGAATGTATTAAGAAATCATACATGCCAGAACCTGCTTTTGAAGTGTTGGAAGAAACTGTTGACATGCGAAGGTTTATTCTGGGATCATATGGTGAGGGGAAATGCATTGAACAACTTAATGACATTAGCTTCCAACATCAATTTCGTATCAAAAAAATTGATGGGAAAACACTAATCTGGGGCAAGAAGTATTCAACTACTACAGAGTGGGCACCGTCATCAGGATTGCAATTTTTGAAGTTCATTCCAGATCATCCAATATTTGCATCAAAAATATTGTTATTACAATCAGTTGGTGAAGTTCAGAATGCACGTAGACAGAACAGGGCTATAAATTATTCTGATTGCCTGGAAGAAATTAAAAAATGTATTAGATATACATATGAGTACTTTGACATTGCTGATTCAGTTTGGTGGGAGTCGTTTTTCAATAATCAAAGTGATCTCATTTCGACAACAATAAATGAAGATATACCTTTGAAAAATCCATTTATTTGGCCACAAAATGTGTCGAATGAACATGAGGAAGTAAACATTGTTGAACAGCAGCAATCTCAAGGTATTATTAATTCTTCATAGGCAGAGGAAAGAGAGATGTATATAGGTTCCAGAAGATCTCGTGCACAACGTGAAGCCATGGAAGACCTTTATAGGGGTTCAATACAGGATATTAAGGAGGGTTGCATGATTGCAGTGCTAGCAGATGGAGATCCCAATGTCTATCCATTTTGGGTTGCTAAAGTTATAAAGGTCTTTACAGAAAATGAGGATGTTACAAGTGTTGAAGTACATTGGTATGCCACAAATACACACCCATTCAATGGTGTGTATAAGCCAGAGATGGTAGTTGACAAAAAAAATGGTGGAAAAAGAAAAAGAAAGGGTACAAATATAAATCGCCGCCGCACAGACATATTACAATTGAAGGATGTTGACATACTTGTTTATGACTTCAATTTAACAAAGAGAGGAACTCTTCGCTTCAAGACGACAGAGATTCTGAAAAGGTTGTTACCAGAAGGAACAGTGTTGACATGGGACTCTGCTGAAACCAGTCGTAGATCTAGAAGACTTTTGAAACCTGGAATATTGAGCATGCATGTGGACTCAGATGGGGCACTAGTTGATGACAGAGAAGAATATGGAACATCTTTGTCAGCATCCAGTCACTCATCTAAAGATGTGAATTCTGATGGTGTGCAAGAAAATATGAGTGATTTTGAATAATTGTTTAAGACAGTTTATATAACTGATGTATGCATCGTATCTTCAAATAAAATTAATGTTTTCCATATTTTGTTAAATGAGAAGTTATGAAGCATTTTTATGTTGTTGGATTATGTCTTAAGTATGATAAATTTTATTGTTTAAATATCTACAATGCAATATCAAATTAGAGATATAATGTCTGTTTTATTCAGTGTACAAATAAAGACTTTTGAATTCATTCAGTGATATAATTTGTTCATAATGTCATGTTTTTTTAGTTTTGTGGTTGAAAACATGTTAAATTTATACTTGGGAAAGAAAAATGATATTCTACCAGAAACATTAATGTGTTTTTCCTTAAAATTTAACTTTGTTTGAGACATAAAAAATTGGTTTTATTAGCATTGTTTAAAAAGTATGAAAATTGAACCTAAAAAAAAAAATCATTATTCCAGTATCAACACTTTCGTTCTGAAGCTATATTTTGCAGGAAAATTTCGTAGAAAATTTCATAGTCACTGCCATTTTTAAAACCGCCGCAAAATTGACACCTAAAAAAAAAAACATCGTTCCAGTATACACACTTTTCGTTTTGAGCACTGTTTTTGTGGTTTTTTTGGGGTTTTTGGGCCAGAGTTCCCGTTTTGAGTTTATAGTTCCCGTTTCAAAGTTTACATTGTTTTATTTGGGGTTGGTCTGCACCAACCACTCTAACAGGGCTCCTCAACTTTCTAGGTCTTGCTAATTTCTACCGCATGTTCATTTTTGGGTTCTCTCATATCACTTGGTTGTTAAGTCAAGTCACCAAGGGAAGAGTGAAAGTAATTTTTTTGGTCTGAAACCCAATAGAAGGCACTTGCCGAGTTGAAGCATTACCTCTACATTGCACCAATTCTTACATTACCAAACCTGTAGCAACCATTTGAGATTGAGATAGTCACCTCCAACTATGCTATTGGTGTAGTTCTTACTTACCAAGGGCATCCAATGGCTTACCATAGTGAGAAACTTTTAGAAACAGTCCCAAAGTATCCCACTTTCTACAAATAAATGCATTCCATTTTGTAGTCATGTCGTCAATGGAAGCATTACATTATGGGGAGGGAAACAGTCATCCACACAGACCACCAACCCCTACAATTCATACAAACACAAAGGAAGTTATAGAATGATCACCATCAGAAATGGTCCACATAATTGTAACAATTCCATTTGAATATTAAGTATAAGAAGGGCACCACCAATAATGTTGCATAATGCCTCAGCTAACCACCAGTCATGGCGTTGATCACTGTGCTTGAATCTTGTGGGCATGAGACTTTGGGGTGGATGCATATTTGCAAGAGTGATTCATAATTCGGTAGCACATACCAGACACTCCTAGAAGGTAATAAAGTTCCAAATTTTCACCTCGAGGATGCACTGTTATGCCACTTGGGACACATCTATGTTCCTTCAAGCGAGCATGCCAAGACGATTTTGGAGGCACACTATAATCGAGTTGCTAGACATTTCGGGGTAGAGAAAACAATGGCAGTACTACAGAAGTATTTTTATTGGACGAACCTTAGTCATGATGTTGGAAGGTACATTAAATCCTGCACTACATGCGCCATTGCCAAACCAACCATCAAGAAGAAAGGCCTATATACTCCTTTTCCTACTCCTAGTCGACCTTGGGAATCCATCTCCATGGATTACATGTCGCGGCTTCCTTCTTCTAAGAATGACAAAAAATGCGTTTTTGTGATCATCAATAGATTCTCTAAGATGGCCATTATGATGCCCTACAAGAAGAGTATCATAGCAGAGGCCACTTCTAAACACTTATTTGAGCGAGTGTGGGTACACTTCAAGATCCCACAGTCCATTGTCTCAGATCGGGACAACATATTCCTCAGTACATTTTAGACAATTGTCTGGTTGATGTTGGATACCAGACTAACTAAGTCCATGGCTTTCCATCCCCAAATTGATGGCCAAACAAAAGTCATCAACAATATGATCATACACATTATGCACATGTACAACTCGAAGAATCCACACACATGGGATGAAATCCTACCCTTTGTCGAGCACAGCTACAACTGAGCTTGCCACAACTGAATGGGCCATAACCCCTTTCAGGTAGGGCTATGATTTCAGCCATTATGTCCCATTGATGTGTTCATACCATTTATAGCTATGTAGGTAGACTTGGATCATGTCCAGTCTGAAGCTGACAGGGCTAACAGCTTCATTGAGCGCATTCAACACATCTGCCAGTAGGTCCATGATATATTGGATAGATCTAATGATATTACAAGCAACACCATGATCAACATCGGGTTTCGCATAATTTCCAGGTGGGCAACAAAGTTTGGCTACATTTACAGAAGGAGCACCTCGCTAAACCCTAATGCAAGATTCTCCTACTCTAATATGGGCCATACACCATCACCAAGGTTGTGGGGGAAAATTCCTTTGATATAAACATTCCACAATTCCTTGTTTTGCACCTAGTGTTCAATGTAGACCACCTTTAGCCATACTTTCCACCATTGCTCGACACATCCGACATTGCAGAACAACTCACACCAATAGAGCTAAACCTAGACTGCGTGGAACATGCCACAACTAATCATATCATGGATACACAGATCAAGAACACTCACCAACAGAGGATCCATCTATATTGAGTCGTCAAAGCAGGCCAACTCCTTCACCAGGGAAAGTGGTTCACTAGGGACCAGGTTCAATAGAAATTTCCTCACTTCATGGAGGATCTGCATGCAATGGGGACCATTTCTTCTAGATAGTGTTTTTTATGGGTTCATAACATGCTTACCACAAATCCTGTAGTACTCAGAGAGACCTTTCCAACAAGTTATTGCACATGTCAAACAAAGATAATATGACCAAGCTACGACCCCGAGAATTGGATGCCCAAATAACCCCAATGGGGCCCACTAACCAAGTTATTGTTTATGGTTTTCCCTTATTGTTCAATATTAAATAGGCCCTTGAGCCTCATTGAAACATATTTCAGAGGGATGTATCTACCACCTCTCTTAGAGATAAGCTACCATCACCCGAGCTAGTTTATTTTTATTTCTTTAGGTAAGCATATTCCAGTTCTTTGATAGTAATGAAATGAAGTTTTATTTCTGCTACATCTCTATGCGTATGGGTATTTATGTACTTTCTTGTGTTTTTGCGTAAGTTTGAACCATCTAGCTTGCTATAATCGGTACTAGTTGTGGAGCCATGTTTATACGTGCATTCATTCAATAAATGTTGAAAAGACTATTTTACAATATCGATTATTTTGTTAAAAGGAAATAATTATTATGCAATGCGTAAGAGTAAATGTTATCATGCATTGAAACAATTCCTTGATTATGCGCCGATTCATCAGATAAAGTCTCACATTAACTAGAAAGTGAAATACACAAATACAAAAATTAAATTACGGAAATACATAAATTATATTAGGGAAACTAATACACAAATTAAATTAGGGAAACCAATTCTATAGCAGCCTGCACAAATCCTATAGAACCAGAAGAAAAGAATGTTTGTAGTTCCAAAATGAAGATTTTTCCATCCTTAAGCATCAAGAGGCCATCCTTGAGATCTAAGGAAGCCACACAATCCTTGAGAGGCAGCTGCGAGGCCACTTATCTACTCCAATAGTAGAAAATCGAACACTGGCAGAACCTACATAAAGAAAAGAGACTTTCTTAGTCGAACACCTAACTAAAAATGTCACTAAAATGCTTTGCTTGAATGATGACCAAAGGCCAACATATCGATCATCAATACAATAACAACATACGTGCATCTACAGCAACTCAACATCATAGGTAGGCTTATGTATGATACTACTCACCTCTTCCCTTAAGTGCATGTTGGTTCAAAAAATGTTTTAAATTAATGATGAATAAGTTTTTACGGGATGGAGGTGGCCACTAAAGTTGGCCACCCTCGAATAGTAAAAGTGTAGTTCACTCACCCTTCCATGAAACATGGAAAATTTAGAGTGGGAGGGTGATAACTACAAGGAGTGGGGCCAATAGTTAAAAAAATAAATATATGTAGGGGCCAGCTCACTACATGCACTGAGTCCACTACCACAAATGGAAATAAAAGGAACACTTGAATTCCATTATACTAAAGCCCATTCCCAAAACTATTCGAAAGGATGTAACAACCTTGGGTTAAAAGTTCATGCAATAAATTTAATAAAGGGAAAATAAGATGAAGAGCATGGGACACGTATTCCAAGCTAAATGTTGGGGAAAACACCTAGTGGGTGTTCATTTGGTTTATTATGGCTAAAAGAAATTGGTAAAGGTAATGGAAAAGGCTTTGGAAAGGCAAGATGCATTAATTGTCATTTTATTTATTAAAATAATGGAAATTGGGAGAAATCGTAGGTGAAAGGTCACAGGTTGCATGTGACGAGGAAAATGAAGGAAAAATAAGAGAAAATGAAGAAAATAGATGCCTCATTGATAAAAAGGCTTCTGGTGATCAATTCATGGATTTTGGACAGTTTTTGGGTGGATCTTTCTCTCCATTCTCTCTCACACACGTAGAACATTCTTAGAGCACTCTAGCATTGGAGCAAGGAAATAAAAGGAAGGACAAATAAGACAAATGAAAGTAAAGATCAAGCAAGGAAGAGTTGGATCAAGCTGCCGCAATGGGATTACTTGAAAGTATTGAGTTGCATGTGTGATTTACTTGCTAGTTTTGGCATGCAAGGTACATGCATGTGTGTATTTGGTTCTTTTTCTATCATGGGCATGGGCTTTTCCAGTTGTGACATTGGTTTTCAGCCTTGGCTTTCCGTTTCTGGATAACCATGGGGTGATGGGGTTTCTCATATTTGTTTGAGATGGATTTATAGATGGTTTCGAAACTGAGTGGGGTGGTCTCATTGGTGAAACAAAAGGCCCAGGAATCCCTTTACCAGTGAAGGTGGGATTGTGGTAAAGCCTGATTTTGTATACCATTTTTGTTCCTAGGAATCCTCGACTAGTGAATGACGAGATATATAATAAATCCTCAAGGTTGGAGCCTCGTTGAGCTTAGGAATTCTTGACCAGTGAATGGAAGGATATGCAGTAAATCCTAGAGGTGGAGACAGACAAATTCCTTATGGTTTAGGTAGAGAGATTTGGATGCATCCATGCTTATGTAGGCCTAGTGATCCCTGGAACAATATATGGTGGGATTGTTGTAAAGCTTGATAATGTATGTTCCTTGTCTGGGCCTAGGAATCCCGTGGTGGGATTATGGTAAAGTTTGGTTGTATAGATTAGGGCTTGGGCCTTGGAATCCCTTGGTGGATTGCGGTAAAGCTTGAGGAAGCCCTAGTTGTTTTGTTGTAAGTACCACATTCATGCTTGGAATATGGCACAAGGCTGATTGGCTGAAAGAAATATTTGGTTCAACCCAATCTATGGTCGGGTGGTATGTGGAAGTAACTGTCCTGGTTTCATTTTTCATATGTTAATAAGGGATATTTTCCTCTTGTGTATTATGTGTAAATATGTTTATTATGATGTGGTTTTAATGATTCTTACATCATTACTATTTTGTTAGTTATATGTTGGTTATAAGCATGATTTTATGACAAATATTAGTCATGGCTCTCATCATGTTTTAATTAGTAAACGAAATGTTAATGAATGAATGACCTAATATATGATAATGTAGCAATTATGAGAGGGCATCAAACCTTGTTGATGATTCTCAAATAAGTATGATGCCCCTATGTTTAAATGTTTATTTATGACATGTACATTACATGTTCATGATGTGTTTGATGAAATTTATGTCTTGCTTAGGCTAAGTCCTTGCTAAAGTTTTGTGTTATAAGCTTTGTCCTTGTGTAATTTATCATTTTGGAAATTTTCATCTAGTTTTGGGTGGCGACCTGGAGTCCAACCCTTAAAAGGTGGCACAAATTTTGCAATCTTAGGCACAAAATGGGTTGAAAAAGACTGCAGTCACACCCTTGCAGTGGATGTTGGCTTGTGCATGCAAATGGGAGTCGAAATCAGTGGAAAGGAAAGTTAGCTGAGGTTTTGGACTCCTGGAAGGGTGGCTTAACCATTGGGGATTATGTAGTATCTGAGGAAGGTTAGTAAGATTTTGTTTTATCATTTCCACTTGGTTAAGGTGATCTAGGAGGTTTAATCCTATCATAGAAACTCTTCGTCACATATTTACTCCAGTGGACCGGTAAATTTGGTTAAGTGTGGCAGGAGGGTGTTACAAAGGGCCAATAAGATATCAAAGGTCAAGCTAGCTAAAACCATAGGTTCGATATGGTGCTACAAAGGAGATACAAAGTCAATTTGCAGTTTCTATAGTATAGAGAGCATGTGCTACAACATCAGACACAAAAGCTATATGATTACCAGAATTGCTACGTGATTGCAAGGGAGGTGCTACAAGATCAAGCTAAGAGGTGAAAGAGGATCTAAACCAATGATAATATTCCTCCAAACTCCCATAATCCTAAGTAAACCATCCAAACATGGGTAAGTGGAATCTTTCCTCCTCACCCTCCATGTAATTATTAAGTGAAATTCTACATGTACAAGCATCTTGTAGCAAATCCCTGTAGAATTGATTTCGTTTGAAATTATTATTTTTTACATGAGGAAAGAGAGGTGGTATTAGAGGTATTCCTTTTTAAGCTTGGAATGTAATTCTCCACTCTAACTAGAAAATAGGCACCGACATCCTTACCTTACCTTGAGACCCTAGGCTTCCCAAAACATAATTCTTCATAAAAATATTTTCTTTGAAATAACTTTAGGGAGAAATAATAGGAGTCATGGAGGGAGGTTTCAATATAAGGGAACTTACAAAAACCAACATAATCCATCAACATACCCCAGTCAAAGATATATTCCTAAGCCACCTGTGGATGGAATTCTTTTAAAAATTGAAAGGGTATGATGATGAGGTAACCCATGAATTTTCCACGAACCCTCTCAATGAGAATAAAATTCCATCATTGTTTTAATGGGAATTTCTATCCATTTGAATGAAAATATAATTATTAGAGTGACCACCATACCTCTAGGAGTCAAATGGGACAAGGAATATAGAACAAAAGCCAACACAACCAAGAGAAATGTCTCCGTCCCTGAAGAGAAGATCATTGAAGAAAAAAATGGAGTAAGAAGGGAGAGACTTCATTACCCTTGGGGTGAATTGGCCTATAACATACTTAAGTACATATATTGTGAAGGGAGGTTGAGTGTTGTATATGCCTATCAATTTAGGTTGCTTTATGAGCTAAGGTTCGAAATAAAATGGCCCATTCCAAGGAGGCTCAATGTTCCACATTTCCTCCACTCCATGATCGAAATGAGAAAGAGGGTGAGGTAAGGGATGAAATAGTACATTTTCCATCATGGCCTCATAAGGCTTATTTTTATAAATGCCTTAATCCACCTCAAGAGCCCTATATTGTGGACTAATTTTGTGGAAATTGATAGGGAGGCTTTCATTGAGACACAAGTCCAAACCCTTACACAACCTGAAGAGACCATAAAATATAGTTTTGTAGGAAAGTAAGAAGAAGAAGGAGAGGATGAATAACAACATGAAGAGGCTAGAGAGAAGGAATAAGAGATTTAAGGAGAAGGTGCAGAAGAGGGGAAAGAAGGAAGAGGGGAAAAAAGCAGTAGAAGATACCCTTGGAGAGCCCTCTAGACCTCATAAGAAGGGAAAACAAGGGCAAAAAATAAGCCTCTCAAAGGGGAATACATAAAACTAGGTGGGTGCTACTCTAGAAGCCCTTAGAACACCATTCAAACCCAAGCAAAGGCATCCCTGGAAAGGTTCCTTATACTTTAAAAGAAGAAAGAGCACCAAAATCAAATAAGGGAAACCTCAACCTTCCTTAATAGTCCCAATCACAATTAATGAATCAGTTAACCATAAAGAAGAAGAGTTGGGAGGAAGAAAAAGGAAAATTGAGGAGACCACCTCCCTTAAAGCCAAGGGAAAGAAACCTTTAACACCCATGGGAAGGCCAACCACTGGGGAAGTCACAACCAAGAAACTAATGGAACAAACATAGATGTTATAGGAAAGAACAAAATTGCTACATGAAGAAGAAAAAGTGCTATAGGAAGGGAAAACAACACCTCAAGGGGAGGGAGAAGGTCCACAAAGACTCTAAGAGCCTAATCCACAACATAATACTAGGTCCTATTACAAATGTATTGAAGGGGGAAGAATTATACCTACAAATTTTGCAATTCCCCTCTTGTTTCAATTAGAAAAAGAGAGAGGTAGAACTCACTGGTGGGTGAAAATTGAAAAATCGAAGAAATTAGACAATGTGGGCCTCATGGAGGAAAAGTTGCAACAAATGGGAAAGGAATTGGCTGACTTGAGGCTAAAGGAATCAATCATTAAGGATAAGATGCAATTAGAGAATAAGAGGTTGAGAGAGAAACTAAAGGAAAAGGAGGCACAACTCGCCACCATGGAAATTTTTTCCATGGAGGCCATCCAATGCAAGAAAATATAGCATTCATATGCCATTTTCCTCAAAGAACAATGGCTGCAATTCCAAATCAAAACATTGGTATGATATGGATCTCTATCATTTCAAGATTATAGGAGGTTCAATGAATTCTTCCAGTAGGTGATCATTGAGGATAAATTCAAATTGGTTGAATCTTATATGCACAACATGGTCCTGACAAACATGAACTTTTGGGACCCCAACTCAATATTGAGGGATGAACAACTAATGGCACTATCCTATTAGTTGACCCATGAAGGAATAAGGGTTGAGAAAGTAAATAAAGTTACCGCCAAAGAAGAAAGTGAGCCCCTATACATTAGAACGAGGTTAATAAGTCTCAAGGTTGACATAAGTAACCACAACATCATCTCTATGGATCCCAAATTACCCCCTTGCTACCTGGAAACAAAAGAACAAGTCATCCTCCATTTTGAAGATACCTTTAGGTTGTTAGGGATTAAGAGCTTGCAGGCTTTCCAAAGAAGATGGAATGCTTTGCCCCATAGTCTACAAATTATGGAATATAACTCCTCTGAAGGGTTGAGGAATGCCTTAGAAAGGTTGACCCCATTCTAGAAAATAATTATTCAAAGGTTGAAAATCAATTAGATAGGGCTAAAGCTCAGTACTCCCTTGTTATTGGACCTACAAGAGAGAAGATATCAAGTAGAGGAACAAAGGGATTTGGAAACCATAGGCACAAATTCATGATTCTATTCACATGAGGACACACCATATGATATGTCTTGGGATGTTAAGGAGGCCACTCGGGCCATGCATGAACTATATATCAGTGAGTAAGTTGCTCAGAGAGTGAGCAACACTTTTAGCAAGGGGGCGATGATGGGTACAATCAAAAGTTATATTATAAGGCCATCCTTCCACCCTACAACCCATAATTTATCCTTTTCTCACATTAATTAACATCGTTTTGACCATAAAGTGTTAAATAGGAAGACTAAAGGATGATTGTCATGCTTCATGGGCTAATATGATTAATGTGTTGGAAAAAAGGGATTTTTTTAGTACATTTATGATGTAGAGGTACGCTTAAGGCATATAGAGGAATTGTAGGAGGTTTGTCCCCTGCGTTTACTCTCCTTTGACTCGAAGTGATCCCTAAAATTACTCATCTACAACTTGAGGTCTACTGGAAGCCAATGAACTGAAGAGAATGTGAGGATCTAAGGGATCTAGATCCGCTTTTCTTGCGATTATGGAGGGAAGAAACCTTATTTCCAAGGAGCTTTCCCCTTCATCATATTTTGTTATGCAACCAGCTCACAAAATAGAAGAAAAGATAGATCAACGCCTTTAGAATTAGCCTCTTCAAGGGGGAAACCTCCTTTACATTACACAAATGAACAATTCTTGGATGATACAAATGAAAAAACCTCCTTTCTATATATAGGAGTCTAACAATTCACAATATCATCAAATGTGACATAACAATAATAATATAAGGGCACAACAATAACAATAGTGGGCTTCTATGGGGCACAATAATAACAATATGGGGACAATAGGGACATAAAAATAACAATATGGGATACAATGACAATAGTAATGGGGGAATCACTAGTATTATAGGGACCTAACATGCCCCTCTCCTTTAGAAAAGTGTTGTCCTCAATGCTTTAGTAGTTCTGGATGCTTCTGTATAAAATTCTCACCCTCCAATGTGGAGTCTTCAATGGGTAAGTCCTTCCACTTGATGAGATACTCCGAAATTGATCGATTTCGTAGCTGTCGATTTCTTGTTTCTATGTCTAATTTAGGTTCCAATATGATTTTTCCTTCCTCGTTAAGTTTTGGCAATATTGTTTGAACTGGGAGTTTGTCACCTATAACCTTCTTTAAGCATGAAACATGGAAAACTGGGTGCACTCGAGAAGCTGTAGGAAGCTCCAATTTGTATGCCATAGTACCAATCTTTTGCAACACCTTATACAGACCATAATACTTTGGTGATAATTTATTATCCTTCTTAGCTTGCTTGAGGGACATTTATTTATATGGTTGTAGCTGTAGGAATACCCAGTCACCTACATCAAAACTTCTTTCATTGAGATGTTGATCTACCTATTGTTTCATTCTATTCTGCATCAAAGTGAGGTTATCCTTTAAGAGTTGGATAACCTATTGTTGATGCTTGATGTGATTTTCCACTTCTTGAACCTTGGAATTTTCTCTTAAATATGATGTGATGGATGGTGGATGATATCCATAAAGTGCTATAAATGGGGTCATTTTTTCTGTAGTATGGAAGGAAGTGTTATACCACCATTCAACCAGAGGTAACCATTTGACCCATTGTGTATGTTTATCAGATACAAATCAATGAAGATATCCTTCCAAACATTTGTTTACTATCTCGGTTTTCCCATCAGATTGAGGATGATAAGATGAGCTATGAGCTAACTGAGTACCAAGACAAGAAAATAATTTAATCCAAATCAATAAGTACTATAGGGACCTAACATATTTGTATAAATCAATAAGCCCAAGACCCCATCAATATTCAAATTTTTCCTTCATGATTAGGTCTTGGGGCTATTTATTTGAATTCATGCTCATAGGATTTCAATTACAAAGCATTGTTCTTGCATAGGATTAGTTTCTTTTGAAAGAATTTTTTCATATTCTGTAATTAGACCAATGATTCACATTCTTGCAAATAACACAATATTTTTATTTTGTAAGTATACAAGTAATTTTCATTCCTTCAATTATCGTAGCCTTTAAATTCTTGCAACTAGGGTTAAACTTTATATTTGATGAATGGCACTTTCCATTTCTGCAAGTAGAGATTTTTTTTTTCATTTCTATAGTTAGAGTAGAACTTTCTTTTTTATTCAACTCCATTCCTTGAGCTAGCTAAAATAGTGGTATTTATATTCCTTGATCTGGTCCATTCCTTGAATGTGGCACGAAATTGACCTACTATGTATACAACACTATCACCTCTTAATTTTGTATGAACATCAGGTTAATAATTAAAGTTGGTAGAATTTTGGGTCTCAACAATATTATTGAGATACTGGGGCTGATCACTTGCTACACATCCTTCTTTACAATGATTATGTATATTTTTCCTTCATAATCATAGTAAGTTTCTACAATGCCTTCTTCAAAATATTAAACCTTAATATTATAGTTCAAGGCATGGTTACTTCCACTACTCTCATGATCCCTTTATGAATATTACCTTCAAGAGAACGTAAAGTCAATACGCTTTCTCAAGATGATCAATTGTTTCTTCTTTCTCTACATAAATCATTTTCCCTCCTTGATGGTGTTAGGGTCCCATAATAGGAATACGTTTTTTTGGTTTCTTACTATTGATTTTGGTCGGTTTAGCCTATGAATCACTGGGTATCATAGTCTAAAGTTTTCCATGTTAAAAGGGTCATTTATCAAATTAGTCAAAGGTTGGGAAGGATTTTTTCTTGTCAAGTGTTTGTAAAATGACTTTTCAGGTGAAAAAAAAATGAAGAGCTATAGAGCTATAGATATCTTCAAATGGGTTTAAGCATCAAAAGTTATGGCAAAACAAAAATCCTTCTTCAAAAGCCAAAAACAAGGGAAAAAGGCTAAGTGTCACACATATCAGAAGTTTTTAAAAGAGGAGCAATGGAGGTCAGAGAAAATATGCGAACAATGATCACTGATATCACATATTGAAAATCAGAAGGTTCAATGATGGCGCCATAGCAGAAACATATCAATGATCTCCAATCACTGATCAGGCAAATCGACGGGGTCTAATCGGTGAATCAACAGGGTTTGGTGCAGATCGCATATCGCAATTAACGATTGGAGAAATGGTAAGAGGGGCATGTTACAATATAAATTTGTGATATAAAAATTATGACACATATATGCCTTCATTTTTAAAGCATCGGGGAGGGCCGAAACAAGTTTTACAAAGGATTTCATTAACAAAACCATAGCAGTTCTGGTACTTTTCTCTCTCCTCCAGCGGGACACGTGGTGAGCAACAATTGGTTCTGATTAAGCCATGTGGCAGCTGATGTCATATTGACATGTCTGTATGGTGGACATGTGGTGGGAAGATTTGGGATTTGTAGGGGTCATAAGAGGTCAAGAAAGGGTGACACATGTCACCACTCACCATGTGACATGTGGCAAAGGATAAAATCAGATAAAAATCGACGATTGAAGGATGAGGAATTTTGTTGCTTGAAATTAAAACCTTCGATTGAAAAAATCCAATTGAGGGGATCCGACAAGGAGGCTAGTGCCATGGTCATAAAGAATCAAAGCACCGAGGGCTATTGGTGCATCAGAGGAGCGGCGACACAAAAATATGTTTTATGCATTAAAACCAATGGTTGGGAAGAAAAGTTGATAAATGTTTCTTATAAAGAGGAGAAAGGTTAATAGAGGATATATATGTTAAACTTGGCATGGGCACTCTCCTATACCCTCTCCACATGGAATCGGGCCATGTCACTCAACCCATATTGCAAGTTTTGGGACTACAACCAAATGCTACGTTGTGAAATCATCAATTGTAAATTTCTGATATCTTATAAGGCTCAGGCGCATATGATGTGGTCCCATGTGTTACACATGGGGACCATTTATAATGCAATATTTCAAAGAATTGACCCCCTTTTCTTAAAATCCTAGAAATCTTAAAAGGAGGCATAAGGGAGAGTTCTTGAGAGTAGGAGGAGGCCCTATATTGTAAACATTAAAAAATAAACTCAAAGCAGACTTTGCTATTAGTTCTAGAGATTCCTGTGTTGTGTAGTTTCAAGTCTATGTTTTATTTATGTTAACTTAATACCCATTTTTGAAAGTGTTGTCTTCAATTCATCTTTATATGCTCACGATAATTATGGATCTTATACGTGATATAATTATTTATTGCTCTGTCATGTTTCTTCTGAATATTTCATTATAATTTGTGTAGCATAATTCATAACCTTATTCCCTGTTACATTTGACTAAATATTTATGTGTTTCCCTCATTCTTCACTATACTATAATTGACAATCAACTTGAAATATGTGCCTACCTTTCCTATGATATCTAGATGGCTCATTCATGCCCTGATGTTCTATAATCTTATACTTTAGTGGCCCTCACTCCCAATAATTTTCATTCAACTTTATATCATCTACTTTCCGAACTTAATATCTAGTCTAAAGTCAATATCCTATCAATGTTTGATTGATAGTTGATCCAACAAGAAACTCCTCTCCAATATTAGGGAGACTGGTCCTTAACCTACAAGTTGTTTGTAGTTACCTCTGGGATCTCTTTCCTCGGGCTTAAGGGATTTACAAAGTGCTAACAGATGGTAGATGTGGAATGAAGCTTATGCCACCATTCAAGTTTATTCTCTTCGTAGGATCGTAGGGCCATTCCTATTCCATTCTAGCATTCCCAATATTAAGTTTACAAAATTTATTTTTTCATGAGATAGACCTCTTCTTGGACTACTTGACCTATTTTCGACCAATGTGCTTCACGTTTTGAGTAATCTCAAAATCCAGAGATTTCTTGCACAGGGATTGGGACTTTGTTCAAAGATTTATACTCACTGTTGTTGGTATAATAGTTTCCCAGATTTGATTTAATTTGACTCGACTCTTCTTCAAATTCTAAGGAAATCTCAAAATAGTCCCAAGAATATTCAATATTATACATAGAACAATCTAGAAAAATGCTCGACCTTAACTCTTCTTCCTTACTACCTTTATGTGATTTTCATATCTCTTGAAATGGTGACATGATCACCTCAGAAATTTTAGATTCCAAGGGTAATATCCCTTGGTTGTTTTCCCATGTAAATAAAACAATACCAAGGTCATGGGACACTTATTCCAAGTTGAATTTTGGGCAAAACATAATGATGGGTATCACTTACGATTAATTTATGGCTATGGAAATTGGCAAAGACATTGGCAAAGGAAAAGTGGCATTAATTGGCATTTTATTTATGACATAAAGGAAATTAGGAGAAAATGAAGATGAAGAGTCACAAATGTGCATGAGAGGGAAATTGAAGGTAAAATGAAGGAAAATGAAGAAAATAGAGGCCTTAATGATAAAAATTCTTTTGAGGATCAGTTCACAACTTTTGTCAGTTCAGTTTTGGAGCTCTCATATCAATCTCTCATTATCTCATACTCTTGCACACTTGGAGAATTCTTGGAGTATTAATGGGGGGGGTTTGGCATACATTGGATTTGGAGGAAGAAGGAAAAGGAAAGAAGGAAACCATAAGGGAGCATGTGGTTCAATAACTACAATGAAATTTCTTTGCAAGTAACAGGTTGCATGGGTGATTTCCTTGTTGATTATGGATGCATGGTATATGCATGTGATTTTTTGGTTATGTTTTTTTCATTGGCATGGATATTTTCCTTGATTGAAAATTATTCTAGACTTGCATTTCCATTTCCTTGAGAGCCATGGTGTTGTGGGTTTTTCCACTTGATTATTTTATGATTGGTGCTCATAATTCCTTATGGATATCGGATGTAAGAAACACTCTGGAATACTTGGGACAACTTGGGTGTAACAACCACGGGTTAAAAATCCGTGTAATAAAGTTAATAAAGGAAAAATAATAAACAAGGTCATGGGACATGTATTCCAAGATGAATGTTGGGAAAAAAATCCTAGTGTGGGTGGAGACAGACAAAATCCCTAATGGTTTAGGTGGATAGATCTGGAGAAATCCATGCTTGTTTAGGGCCTAGTAATCCCTTGACTGATATATGGTGGGGTTGCAGTAAAGCCTATAGTGTATGTTTATTGTTTGGGCCTAGGAATCCCTTGGCGGGATACACAATAAATCCTGAGGAATCCTTGATTGGTTTTGTTGTGAGTCCCACATTCATACTTGGAATATGGCACACGGGTGATTGGTTGAAAGAAATATTTGGTTCAACCCAATCTACGATTGAGTGGTACGTGGAAGTCCCTGACTTGGTTGGATTTTGCATATGTTAATAAGATATCTTACCTCTTGGGTTCCATGTGTAACTATACTTGTTTATATGTGGTTTTAATGGTTATTCTATTATTTTTATTATGTTGGTTATATGCGGTTATAATCATGGTTTATGAAAACCTTTGGTTATCGATCTCATCATGTTTTGATTAGTAAATGAAATTTTAATGAATGTATGACCTAATATATGATAATGTAGGTATTTTGAGAGGGCATCAAACCTTCTTGATGAATCTTAGATAAGTATGATGTCCCTGTGTTGAGATATATTGTTGTGACTTGTAGAATACATGTTCGTGATGCGTTTGGCAGAATGTTTGTCATGGCTAGGCTTTGTTAGGTCAGGTCCTTATTCAAATTTTTCATTAGCAACCTTGTCATCTTTTTATTTATCATTTCTGGAAGTTTCATGAAGTTATGAGCAGAGGAATGAGTTCTTTCCATGAAAAAGTGGTTCACAATCTGGGGTAGATAACACATAATTACGTGGAAAATGTTGCAGTCGCATGGAGGCCTTGTTGTGGGAGAAACTAGAGGGTATCAGTCATATGGAAGGCTTGTCATGGGAGCGACTTAGGGTCTAGTTTAGCCAAGAAGTAATTTCTCTCAGGGGTTGGAAACCTGGAGGGGTTGGTTGGCTCCTGAACGTTTTGTATCGCTTGAGGGAGGTATTTAAAGTGTTGGTTCATCGGTAACATTTACTTAAGGTAATCTAGGAGGTTGAATCATATCATATTAACTCTTCATAATATGTTTACCCTCGTGGACTGGTTAGCTTGGGTAAATGTCGAAAGAGGGTGTTATAGAGTGGTATCAGAGCATGGTACACCCCTTGGACTAGATGGGCGAAATGTGTTTGTCATGCATACATGTGAGTTGCATATGTTTTCTTTATGATTGTGGTTTATGTGCTTGTTGTGTATGCATGGTGGTGGCCATTGTTGCATTTGTGTCACCATGGAGAGGATGATAGTGATTGTTGTTGGATTTGGTCAATGTGAGTGCATGTTGGTTATGGATTTGTTATGCATGTCAGTGTCTATATGTCATTATGCATGCATTGTCATGGTTATAATATAGTCATGCATGGTAAATGGATAATGGTTAAAATGATGTCTATATCCTTATTTGATTATGTTTATACATGTATTGCACTAATCTGGTTGATCTTGTAGACCAGATATCCTCCCCTGAACTATACTAAGGTATGTTGATTATGTTTATATCTCATTTAGTCGAGATTGTATACTTGCAGGAGGAAGAGTAAACATGACTAGCAAGATGGTAGGCTATAGTTCATGAGACTCTCAATATAGATTAGATGAGTATCATGGTGATGGGAAGTCTTTTGACATAACATACACATTGAGAATTTTGAAGGAAAGTAAGAAGTTTAAAAGTAGATAATGATAGAATGATCCAGACATAGGAGAAACAAGCAGAGGTTAATGAAATTATCCTTTAGAGTTTTTCAGATTTGTAGAGACAAGGACCACTTAGGATCAGTCATGGGAAGGAGGATAGGAATAATGGGGAAAATTCCAGTAGGTCTCATGGTGGGCATATGTTAGATAGAGATGGCACAATCATAGATGGTAGGTTCTTGGATAGTGAATAAGAAAGGTGATGGACATAGGTTCTATTCTAGTTATGGTTTCGACCAGTAGTACGATCATCATCGTTATCATCCTTACAGGAGGAATGGCAAGGGATACTTACCAGATGACTTCAAGAAATAAAAGCCTCCTATCTTTAATGGATATTTGAAGAAACCAGAAGATGCCGAGGCATGGTTACTTAGAATGAAGAAGTCTTTGAGCTGCATGATTACATAGAGAACATGAAGAGCATAATAGTTATCTTTAACCTCAAAGGGAAAGCAAACATATCTTGGAAATATGTGAAGCGGGTTAGGCACATTAGGACTGAAGAGTTTGGTTGACATGAATTCAAGACACTTTTCAAGAGGAAATATTTGTTAGAGAGGTACTGTGATAGTAAAAATAAGGAGTTCTATGAGCTAAAGATGGGATTGATGATAGATGAGAAGTATACAACTAAGTTTCTAGATTCATTGAGGTATGTAGAATATCCAAAAGATGAGAAAGCCAAAGTTCAAGTATTTGTGAGTGCATTATCATTAGTAGTTAAATATCAGATTGAGTATGATGAGCGTTGGTAACCCGAAGAAGGCATCTAGAAGTTGAAGCAATGTTATGAGAAATCAAAGCATAAGAAAAAATCTCACCAAGGTTGGAAAGAGAAAGACAGGAATAAAAGTAAATTGAATCCAAAAATAATAATACCCCAAGGTGCAGGTGAAAAGGAGAATGTTGTTGCTTACAATATTTAGTTGAAGATAGTTAGACAAGGACATGGACCTTAGCCTGGAGGGCAGAAAAATAAAGGTGATGGTAAGGGAAAGTTGCAGTGTTGGATATGTGGCAAGGAGAATGTCAAGAGAGATTACCCGTAGTATCAGGGTGATAGGCCTCATATTTACAGTGCACAGGAAGTGCAGACAATTGTTGATGTTGGGCAGAGCATTCCAAAGATGTATGCAACATTAGATAACACGTAGGAGAATCACCAGTAATATATTATCGAGATGATGTGGTGAAGTAAAATTATAAGTGCAGACATGAACGAATTCCTCTAGCGCGATAATGGGTCTAGCCCCAATAGATACATTCTTTGGAAGATTTCCTTAGGTTAGAATCAATCAAGAGGGCCTACCTCTTGGTCGCCTATCCTGCTTGATGGTGTCCTCGCTTGCTCACTCCAAAAATCTCTCGCTTCCTTCTTCAAGCTCCTGAAACAGGTAAACAACATCAACAAACAAGCATGATAATAAACAAATTGCAATTCAACCTACTTAACAAGTAAAGAAACATTAAGACATGAATAATTAATATTGCAAAACATGTAGGAAATAAATCGATAGTTGCATATATTAATATCAAAGAGAGATTACAACCATTCGTCTTGACGTTGTAGTCTTCCTCTGACAAGACCAGGTTCCCACACACTTCTGCTAGCATTCCAAAATGGCTTCAAAAAATAATAGTTTAAAGGCTCTTCCCTTTAGGGTTCACTACAAATCAAAACACACTTCTCCCTCACACAACTAGATAGCTACAACTAGTAATGGCTTGATTGCCTACTCCAAAATAGTATCAACACTCAATAATAACTCTGCCAAAACTATCAACTGTGACTATAACATTCACCCTTGTTTGTGCTTCGGAAGAAGGGAGGTTTATATAGGAAATATGGATGGGAGATGGATCCTCTTCTCATGGGAGAAGGAATTATCCCTAGATGTAGTTCCATCATTATAGGGGAAAGGAGCCCAAACTGTCATCCTTGACCCCATCCGACCAAACCATTTACCAAACTTCTGTTACGGAGCTTTTAGAGCTGGAAGCTTCAGCTCTAATTTGAAAAACTTTCCATAACAGGACCAATGTGACTGAAACACAACTCAGTCACTCCAGTCAGCACGAGGAGTAGTTCTAATTTCTGCACATTGGTGCGAGGGAGACAGAGGCCATTAGCGCCGTCTTGTAAACTGGGTAGAAAAGAAGTTTTAGGGAAATGGTGCAAAAGGGAAATGATCTGCTCATGAAGAGAGACATAGTGGGAGTTTCTTCATGAAGGAAAAGCATGTGGGGTTCACTATAGAGGTCCTCTAGGATCAAGGAATAGGGAGTATAGGGACAGTGAAAAAATGGTGTGTAACAGATGCCCCCCTAAACCATGAAGGTTGGGCTAGTGTGAGGGATGTAATTCTTTATAAATCAGTGCAGGGAACCTGTTTGTCGTCTGAAAACCTGCAAGAAAGTACATATGCATATACATAAACTGAGATCTCTGTCAAATTATACATGAATCATGGCATGTACACAACCATCTAGAGAATGATCATGTAAATGGATCTAGGCATGGGCACAGCCATCCATCAAAGAGGATCACAATGAAACCAAGGTATGGTCGCAACCATCCAATAATGAGAAGGATCACATATGATAACTCATGGTCTGGTCGTAGCTAGCCATCTGAAAGAAACATGCATATCATCATAAACCATGTCACACCACTTTGCAACCTGGACTTGCATGTTTTGATTCTAGGGTCTTACGCTCCAAGATGACCCAATCAAAGTATAGATTCTAACATGTGAATAGAGGTGTTGACATCAAACATGCTAGAAAGTCACTTGATTATCAGTCAATGATGTAAATCGTTAACAAGCACAAGAGAAACCACCAATAATGACAATGGCCCTCAAGGTACTATCAGCACAATTCACAGAATGTAAATACAAGAACTAAAGTCGAACATCCATGAAATCACTCGATCGAAAGCCAATGATGTGAACTTGTCGTCGAGTAGAACTTGTCATTAGGGCATGCAAGCTCTAAGGTACCAGAAGGGAGTCTCTTGATCAACTTCCCAGATAATGAGTTGAAGTTGAAGGAAAGTGACCGTGTCGAAGGAGGGCCATAATGAATCCCCCATCATCGACGAGAGGCGAGAGGATGAAAAATAACTTTGGATGATACAGAGAATCAGAGGTAAGTGTAACTGCAGAAGGACAAATCTTGAATGTATCAACAACACATTTGGAATTTTGGTAGCGTTTGGATCCATGGGATCGATATTCATGATAATGTGGAAAATATCAAATTGAAGGCAAAAATGAATGGCCCAAACCTAAGAAGGTCAACGATGTAGAGGAGGATATCCCAACCCAACACGAAGCAAAGAGTGTCATGCTCAAGAGTGAGCTACTGACATGACTGATGGATTTCCAAATTCTCCCCCCCCCCACCCCCCCCCCTCCCCAAAACACCATTTCTGGCGAGTACCCCAATTATTTTTTAATTACAAGCTTGAAGGGGATAACATATGCTTGCACTGTAAGTTCATCCTTTGGACAAATTTGACCTAGTAAGTTTAACGAGCGCTAGGAAGGAGAAGCTCATGTTCGTCATGGTCACGAATCTAATGTCATTTAATATTTTAACGAGTCCGACAAAGGTGTAACTCGATATCTTTTTCATGTTTACAGAGTTTGAAAGAGACACGTAAAAGAAAAGGCCACATGGTCCCTTTTCATACATTTGTGTCTCTCGAGCCCGAAAAGTTAGAAAACAATACTTGAGAGAACCACTTGACCATTTTAGTTAAGGAGTACCTTTTTTTCGTAAATAGTGTCTCCCACCCTGAAAAAGAGATAAACTTATTCTGGGCACATGATGTTTCACATCCGTTAACGAGTTCAAAACGACAAGGGCTTAGCCATCTTTTCGCTTCTAAAGGGTTAGAAAAGCGGTGAAAGTGGACCTCCTATTTTTATTCTCTTTAACGAGTCAAAAAGGCAAAAAATACTCGACAATATTTTCATCTAAGTTTAAGGAGTCAAGAAAAGAGCTGAAATGTAACTCATCATCATCGTCAGACATCCATCACCTGTTCTTGCACAAGTAAGGCAAAGTGTATTATCGAGTCCTTGAGGTAAAATAGGTCAAAAATATTTACAAAACCTAATATTTTCATGAAAAAATAAATAAAATGGGGAAAAGTAAATATATTTTTACCATTTACCATTTTACTTTGCTGTGAAGAATTTTTACCCACTTTTGCCCTAATTGTTCTAGAGCAAATTACGGGAGATCCGGGACGTCAATCGACAAGCCGCCAGTTCTAGGTAACAAGCAAATCCCTGAGATCCATTTTCATGCTATTTATTTCTATTTTTAGCCATTTTTTTGGATTTTTAGAGAGGTTTTTGAAAATATTTTTCACCCTCGGTCGGCGCGATTTCTGAGCATGGAATTGCATCGGCCGAGGGCGATTTGCAATTTCATTCACGTCGATCAGTGCAAATATTTTTAAAATAGGCATGCTAGCGCCATGGATAGGGAAAAACCCTATGTTCTCAAAAACTAACCGTTTAATCTTGGATTTTATGTGCCAAGGATGGTTGTTGACTCAAATTAATGGCTTTTGCAAGGGAGAAATAGCCGAAAATGGTGGATTGGAAAGAAAGGTAACATGAGGACGTTGACACCAAGGCAATGAATGATCCAAATTTCCTGGAGACATTGAGGGCTTGCAGGCTCCTCAAATTGTTCCTTACACCAGGGATGTGGGCCCAACCCGATTTACTTCGATATTTGATAAGCGTTTGTGAAATTAATCAGGAGATTTTTGTCATTTGGGACCAGGAGCTGGAGTTGACAACTTCAGATATCTACTTCATCACTGGACTATCTCGCAAAGGTGAGCCAGTGAACTTGTATGGGTCACGTCCAATCGGGGCGAGCATCTCTTCCTTGGTTGCCAAACATTGCCCTGAGGCCTTGAAATCCAAAAGTGGGAAGATAGAGATTTCCAACATGCGAGATTTGACACTGAGGGTGCTTCTATTGACTATCAACAGAGTGGCGGGGTCGCAGGCAGAACATGAGACTAACAAGTCGAAGTTTCTTTATGATATTGACTACACAACTCCTATGATCTTCAACTGGGCAAAGACCATGAAGATGAACATCAAGTGCCAGTTTTCCAATGCCAAGGCAAGGAATCTGAAGCAATTTGACTTCAGATCAATACTTGTGACCTTCTTCCTGGAACGAGTGCCATTATTCCAATATCAGTTGACTGAGGTAGTCCTTTCTAAGCCACATGATCCGTGGATGACCCGCTGGAGTCGCTTGATGCCTAGGATCACTGGGGGTTAGCATATGCCATACTGACCTACATTCTCCTCATTGCTATGATGACAGAAGATCATTTTGGAGGACTTGCTGTACAATGAAACTGATTTCCATGGAGATCTAGATATGCCCTTACCGTATCGAGAGGACTTAGATGACGAACGTAAAAAATAAAAAAAATTAAGTTTGAGATTTTTTTTAATTTTTTTTGCTATATGCACATTTATAAAATTTCTCTTGTTTATGTAGATGTTGGACCAGAGCGGCCAGCCAAGATGTCCCCGATAGCCAGGCACATCCTCCACCCTATTGATGGTGTCACCCCTTATCAAGAGGGAAGTGATAACAAGGAGGAGATCGCGAGGAACCTCGAGGGGTTAACTCATGGTATCCTGGAGTATGCTCGGATAGGAGACATGCCCCATTGGTACCAAAGGCACATGGTGGGAGTTTCATATTGGATCCGCTGACTATTGAGCCGTGTTGCATAAGTTGTCTCGTGCTACCATGACCACCATACTGATTAGTTCTTAGGTCAATCACTTACATATTTTTTGAGGCCTACATGCCACAGATGTATGAGGCATGTGAGTCGCTGATGTTATTATAGACACACATATTATTTTTTTAGGGTTCTGATGTATAAAAAATTCTAAACATATATATATATATATATATATGTTGTATTTTCCTGTCTATTATGGTACAAATGGTTTGTCTTATCTTTTACATGTTTTGTAAATGTCTATCCAACACGTAATTAGCTAATGCATCTGTCAATCTATTCATGCATCTAGGAATATGATGATATGTAATATAATCAAAATTCCTTTCCAATAGATGGATACAAAGATACATTCATAATATTTGAGTGTTCCTGATGGAATATTGCCCATTCAGTTGAAGGATGACAAGCTATGAATCTAGGTTGAAAACCAATTCTCTAATGCCCAGAGTGATGGCTTTTGACAACAGTTCGATGACCAGACTGTATTTAGCAATTTTGTTGGTTGTATGACTTAGGCAGATACTTTGAAGGTCAATCAACTCACTGTTAGGGTCATAAATATCCCATGCCACGGATGACAGGTTTCGGGTACTACAACAAGCACGATTGGTGAAACCAATGTGAGGAGTAACTGCAGACATTTGCAAAGTGAGAAAAGCGTAGTAAACACGAAAGCTGTTTGAAAACTATCACACACTAATGTCCATAAGTAACCATGCAAGATGACCTAAGCATAGTAATTTTTGAGGTAAAGCTTGTTTCGGGGCTTATCGAGAGGATTTCCTTGATAATCAATAAGCTCATAGGCTCCTTTCTACAAAAGGCATTTTACAATATAGGGCCCATGCCACATAGGTTCAATCTTTCTTACCCCTAGCTTATCATTAGCTTGGTCATATAACAGGACCAAATCATCCTTAGAGAAAGCACGAGGGGAGACCAAATGATCAAAATGGGATTTGGCATGTTTCTTTTGTTCTTTGATGACCAAGGCAGTGAGACAACGAGTCTCGTCTAGTCATTCTAAATATAAGAGGCATTCCTCTTGAGGTGATGTTTCGGGGAGGAGTTCAACAACTAGCTTGAGTGAAGGAATTTCGCATTCGATTGATAATGTTGCTTTCAGACCATAGACCAGCTCGAATGGTGTGAAACCAGATGCGTCTTTGGTTGAAGTTCAGTAGGCCCACAGAGTTGAAAAGAGCATGACATGCCAATTTCACTTGTCTATACCAATAGTACACTGAGGCATGGTGACCAAAACCTTGTTCACAGCTTCAACTTGACCATTGACCTGAGTGTAATATGGGGTTGAGCCATCATGGCACAAGCCCAATGCAGATGTCAGTTTTTCCATCATGTAATCTCTTAAATGGGAGCCATGATTTGTGAAAATGGCTTGCGGTACACCGAACCTGGAAATAACATGGTTAAAAAGGAATTGAGCCACCATCTTACCATCTGCAGAATATTTAGGCATTGCTTCGGCCCATTTGGTGAAATAATCCACAGCGACGATAATATAGCCATGCCCCCTGGCCAAACGAGGGTTACATGTCATATAATCGATGACCCATTTGGCAAAGGGACCATCTATAATGATGGGGTGTAGGTGAGTGGGTGGGGCACACATGTTGCATTGGTAAATTTGGCATTTGTGACACTTACGGACAACAAGAATGTAGTCTTTGAAGATAGACGACTAGAAATAACTAGTGTGCAGGATTTTTTGAGCTATAGCGTAACCAAACATATGACCACCACATGCCCTGGAGTGGTAATCTTTGAGAACTCTTTCACCTTCCTTGATCATGAGGTATCAGTTAAGAATAGAATCGACATTGACATGGTATAAAGTATCGTGAATAATACGGTAGGGTTGGGAATGATGTCGAATCCTTCGATGATCATCCTTGGTCAATGCGGATCGAAACGTGGAGGTTTGGAGATACATAATGATATCACTGTACCATGGATCAAGGGTGTTAATCAGGAAAAGGGTCTCATCTGGAAGTTGTTCATCTACACCACTAGGGAAAGCTTTGGAGGGAAGGGAACAAATCAATTCAGCGAAAACAAGTGATTTCTTAGATTTGGCCGTAGTGAAGACCAAATCAAATTCTTGTAGGATAATGATCCATTTAGAATATTTTCCACCCAGCAACTAACGAGTCAGGATATAGGTCATAGGGTTGCATTCAGAAATCACTGTTGTCGTACGTAAGAGGATATAGTGTCAAAAGAGTTGAATAGCCTAAACGATAGCGAAAGCAAACTTCTTGACATGTGCATAACGAGTTTCAGTGTCGAGGACATTCTGACTAAGGTAGTAGATAACATGTTTCTACCTTTGTTGTCATCTTGGACCAAAACCATAGCAATGGTGCTAGGGGCTGCAACTAGGTAAAGGAAGTAATCTCGATAATAGTCCGGCAGATGGAAGAGAGGAGAATTTATGAGGATGACCTTAATATCATCAAAATATTTTTGGGAAACCTCGTCCCATGCAAAGGGCATTCCTTGTTTGAGTAACTGGGTAATTCTTGTGCCTATCCTAGCATAGTTAGGTATAAAACGATGGAGAAAGTTGGCCTTTCCTTGCAGGCTCTAGAGTTGGTGTAGTGAATATGGAGGGGGTAGATTTACAATGGCCTTGAATCTTAGCGTATCCAGGTGAATACTATCCTTGGAAATGATGAAGCTAAGGATTCGTCTTGATTCCACTCAGAAAACACTTTCATGTGGATTTAACTGAATGTTATAGTGTCTGCAGCGAAGAAAAATCTTCTGAAGATGGTCTGGGTGATCTCGATGCTTATGAGAATGGGTAGGAAGGTCATCAAAGTAAGGCTAGACAATGTTGCGAATATCATGAAACACGTAGGACATTTCTCATTGATACGTGGCTCCAACATTTTTCAGGCCGAAAGGGAGATTCTTGTATGTGAATGTACCCCATGGGTAGATAATGGTTGTCTTTTCTTGGTCACCCGATGTGATATTAATCTAGTTATAACTAGAAAAACTGTCCATAAAGGAAAATATCTCACTGCCCACACATTCATCAATGATTTGATCAATGAAGGGAGTAGGATAGTTTTCTTTAGGATAGGCACGATTAATATCTAAATAATCCACACAAATGTGGATTGTGCCTTGTTTCTTAGTCACCGGGACAATATTGGACACCCAATTTGTAAGGGGGATGGGATAAACGAACCAAGCTTTGAGAAGCTTTTCAACTTCACCCTTAATGGAAGAAACCTTAGGGTGCACCAATCGAAGCCATTGGTGAACGAGTTTCACGTGCGAATACATTGGTATTTCATGCACCATAATGCTAAGATCAATGCTAGGCATTTCTTCGTAAGACCATGGAAACAAATCATGAAATTCTTGAAATAGGTAAGTATATGTCTTGATCTCATCTGGAAAACAAGTTACCCCAATATGAACATGTTCAACGACACTGGGTTTGATATAAATGTCAATCAACATCATTTGGGTAATATTACCCAGATTCCCTTCTGACCATACTTCATGAGTAACAGTTGGTGGCGGAAATGGAGAAGAGCACTCTATGAAAGTGGTAGACATGACCGACGAGCGAGGCAGGAATGAGGAGTGATGATGAGTATCGATCCATAGTGGTTCCTCGAGGGACATTATTTCCATGTTACCTTCATAAGTGAGGAAGGTCTCGGCTAAGGGATCAGATGATTCCAAAGTGCCAACCCAGGGGGATTAAGAGTACATATCAAGAGAAGTCATCAACATATGAGAATTAGAGGATGTAGAGTTCAAAGCTGAAACAATTTCCACGTAATTGACTTATGCAGGAATAAGTGGAATAACCTCACCCCGAGTATCAACAATATTTAGTGGAGGTATGACCTAGGGATCAGAATTGACTGAGATCATGTTGATAGAGGCAACATGAGGAGGTGGGAGTGGAAAAATTCCCATTAAGGTAGAATATTTGAAGAGACCCACCCCCACACTCTCATAGGGAGCACCAGAGTGCTTGATGTACGGAACATTTCCATCCGAGGAGGAAGAGGCAAATAAAGACAGTTGATCGATGGTGACAATCTTCCCTTGATGGGGAAAAAAAATCATGTGAAACAAAGAGGAGGCTACAACATGGATGGCATGAGTCCAACTTTAGTCGAGTAGAAGATTATAATTGAGATTGGTGTTAACAATCTCTACTTCAACTTACATTGTCTTTCCTTCTAGGGTGATGGCAAGGTTAGGTAAGACATGGAAGGGTCGTGAATCACACCCATCGAAAGCTTCCAAAGTGTTCAGATATTGGTTCACTGTAGGGGAACCAATCTCCTTCCAACATGAAGTTGACATGAGGCAAGTGGAAGCACCTTCATCGATGATAGTGTGGTGGATGGTCTTCTCATTGATGATTACCTGAACAAGAAAGGTAATCTGATGAGGGTGTCATGGAACATGGTTCTCCAAACCAAAATATATCAAATTAGAATCGGTGGGATCGATGCCACCGATAGCTAAAATCAAAGGTTTCCACTGCAATGGGAAACTTTGGAGTGCCTCGAGAGCCGACATGGTTGATGATGCCTGGGTCAAATTGTCAACAATATTGTAGTGTTAAGTGGCTTGGGCATTGGGATTATATGAGGATTTCCGCAGCACACCTCGAGAGGGTGGCCGCATAGTATAATCACGGTTAGGGTGCTCGATTTGCAAAGGGCTAGAACTCGGGGTAGAAGAAGAAGGTGAAACTTCTTTTTCTTTCCCAACTACTGGAGCTGGAGCTTGATAATCATTCGATCGGGTAGCCACATTAATGGGCATGCTCAATATGAACACTTGAGATCTGGAGGAAGCAGATTAGGGTTGGTCTACCATTTGGGTTTGCTGAGACGGAAATGGCTCTTTAAGGACAACAAGGTTCCCTTTGAGTAGGTGACTAACTTCGAATCGTCGAGGACAATCCTTGGTGTAGTGATCCTCCTCGCAAATGAGGCAGGGATACTTAGGTTTCCATTGTGAAGATTTGCCAGTAGACGATTTGGGGGGACCGTATTTTATGGCATCGTCTTTAGCTTTGCCTTTCTTTTCTTTTTTCCTTTTGAGAATTTGTCTGCTGTAGTAGACTAGACAATGTGGACCTCTGAGGTTTTACCAAGGCCTGGTGGATTCTGAGATGAACTATTAGGAGCAGCATTTGAGATGGACTTCTGTTTGGAAGAAGTTTTAGTAGGGGTCTGGGATACTAAACCAATAACTCCATCAACGGAAGGAACAACTGGTGACTTTGATGCTGTAGGATTGGATGATGGCCATGGCGCATTGGGTAACAACTTGTATAAAGTGCCAGACTGGGAGTAAATGAGATCCAAGTACTGGGCATGAACTATGGCTTGCTCTTCAATGACGCATCCACCCATCGCTATATCATGAGAAATTGGGGCTACGAATGATTTGGTAAACCATTCAATGAGAGAAATTGTTAAACTATCTTGAATTTGATCAGGCGACGTATATATCTCCATTCATGGATGTGATCAGAGATGTGCGTCGCAGTATCTTGCTTAATCTACGTGAGAAAATAGGTGTCAGTTTCATAGCAAACCGACAAATGAAAATGCATGAGGAAAGCCATGGCTAATGAATTAAAGTCATGGTAAGTAATTCAAGGTAGCTTGATGTACCATTTCACTGCAGCACCTGTGAGTGTTCGTTGGAGACGACAAAGACGAATGGAATCATCCATGTACGAGTTCGGGAAGCACCAGAGGTGATATGTCATCACATGGGCCTGAGGATCTTCCTTAGATTTTCCGTTGAAGTTTGGGAAATCACTTGGTATCTTGGACAACATCGGAGGCCAATACAGAAAATGAAGGATCGAATCATTCGTAAGGCACGATACTTCTGGGAACTCAAGTGTAGCCAAGAAAGGTAATTGAGTGTTAAAAGGCATGGGAGGTCAATAGGCAGGCCCATAGGGAGGAACTCATCACTGTTTGTAAGGATTTTTCCCCCAAAGTGGGGGATTTTCACCATATGGCATCTGAGGTTGCCCCTATTGTAGATTACCTTGACCATAGGGAGGATTTTGACCTTGAATACCTTGAGTTGAGCTAATTTACTAACACAAATTAACACAAGTATTCATTATCAATACAGGTTTGTAAAACTTGGAGGCAAGTCCACAGTGTATGGATATTAGGTATAGCCAAGCTTAGAAGATGAATTTTGAAGAACTAAAGAAGTACATATTACAAATATAGGTTTATATTAACAATTTCTAACTCACTTTTGCAATGTATGAAAGATGAAGTGGCTCTTAACTTATGAAATCCATTTGTGTCATTCTCTCTCAATTATTATGTAATGAATAGAAATCAAAAATCATGAATTAACAATAGCTTAAGATACATAAATAAACAATGAAGGAGACTCTTAACTTAAGAGATATTTGGGTATTTTTCGTCACAATTCATTTATCATTATGCTATCATTGAAAAACTGGATGTACATAAAAAACTGCTTGCATGTAGTAAAGATGAATTCTAGTTTTGATCTATTAATTCAATAGAAGGAGAATTCAACTTGAACACTTTATTGTCCCTTCTTATTAGAATGATAAGAAAACTAAGATTCAACAATAATATAAATCATCACACATTAATTCATAAGCAAATCTAAAACGAAGCAAGTAAACAAATCTAAAGTAACCAGTTCATGAAAATTAAGCTAATCTAACAATGAAGTGTACTTAGCTTGGAGTGGGGGCCCTCCACCCTTGCTTTGAACACTTGAGTTTGCTATCAAATTCTGAAACTTTATTCACTCATCCACATGAATGAACAACAAAATGAAAGTAGAACAAGTTCTTCAAATTAATCTCCAAAATTCAAATGTCTCAGCATAAAGTTATATAAAAATTACATATCATAAGCCTTCAAAGTCTTGGTTTAAATAGAAGTTTATGAAAAAAAATGATCTAAAGTCTCTCTAACAATAATATCTATTCATATCCATATATCTCAGTTGAATTCATTCAATCCATCTTAAGAAATATGGACAATCCCATGAAATCACAAAACTACCCTATTTCCTAGGGATTTTCTGGGTGACTAGTCATGTTTGACCAGCTTTGACCGGCCCTAATAAAGCTTATTTTGACCGAACCAAGTGGAATTAGTTTAGTCCTAGTTCCCAAGCTTTCCATTCATGTATCTAACTCGAGCCCAAGTGTCCTGCAAATATGTCATCCACATAGCTATTATGGGAATTTATGATTATGTCAAAATTTGCACTTGAAATCAAATTTTCATAAAAACTTTAGAAATTGAAAAATTAAAATTAAATACCTGAATATGGATGAAATATATCAAAATGGGATGGATATAATGGAAAATATTAGGATTATGTAAGTTTCCTCAAGCAAAAATAGACCAAAACTGAGGGCCAACATCTCTCCCTTGCTGATCTTCAAGCATGTCCTCATGCTTGCTGCTTCCTTTTGGATATTCTTAACTCTATTGTGCATGTTGTTCCAAACCCTGATGCCTCTTGTTGTGTTGCCTCTAACAAATAGTCCATCCCTGTGTCATGTTCTTCTCTATACAAAGTAGCCTTAACCTTCTGTTTTTCATACTTGCCTTTCCACATGTTCTTTTCCTTGAGCCATTTGAATGCCTGCTTTGCAAATTAGTTCATTCTTTCTCTTTAATTTTCCTATTTCTTCAATTAATTTTTCATTTTCCTTAACAAAATTTGCATTATTCTTCTTATTTGCCTTGTTTTCCTTTTTCAAGTGCTTTTCCAGAATCTTATTTATTTCTATTTGATCTGTTAATTTTATAATCTTGCTGTAATTCCTTTTCAAGTTCCTGTGTGTTTTTCAAAAATGATGTTACTACGACATCATCAAAATAGGAATCTTTCTCTAGTGCTTCTTTCTCAATAATATCCTCTGCCTATTTCTCTGTTAAACATGTTTCCACAATTTGCACTTCTTGGTCCCTGCTACTTGTTTCAACTGGGATTTTCTTCCTAAACCTCTTAGGAATGGACATGATGGATGTTTCCTTTTCAATCATGACTGTGTTGATTTGCTTCTTAGATCTGGTTCTAGGATAAAATGGTGAACTCACAATGCCCCTAGTTTCCTACTCTACTTTGTTTTGTTCGTCAATGACCTGCTCCTCGTGTTGGTTTTGGTTCAAAAACTCTCTCCAAATCATCCCCCGAGTTTTTACTTGATATTCTACCAAAATTTTATTAACCCTTGATGATAAATCTGTGCTTCTTTTAGCTTCTTTTCATTTTTGACTAATTCTATCATCTTTAGGAGACTTCAAAAAAGGAAATATGGTAGGTTTATCGTGACCTATTCTTTAATGTGTTGAAGAAGTCTAATATAATACAAATGTTCCAAACTGTATCCCCTATCACAAGTGAGGAATTTTTGAATAATAAAAATCAGTTCTCCCCATGGTTCATTAAACCATTCCCTAGGTATAACTTTGGCTCTGTCAAAGGTTCCCTTTCTATTTTTCTCCAGGAAGAAAGTCCATGCTTTCTCCTTGAAATGAAAACCCTTATGATAATTTTCTCCCATTATTGGAAGGTCCAATTCTTGTGAAATGAATTCCTGAGTCATTGGAATTATTATGTTTCCTACTATTGTTTTCTCCTGATTATAATTTTTCACAAATTCTCTTGTTATTCCCTCATTGTGGCCATTAAACCTTTGTAAGAAGCCTATGAGCCCTGGCTAATATAACTTTTCTATTGTTTCCTTCTAGTTTTTTGTTTGAAATCTCGGCTCTATCCTAGTTGTCATATTCTCTGTAAACTAGTGGATATAGGCTTCTATTGTCATTAAATTCATCTTTAATAATGACAAATAACAAGCATTTATTCATAAAAATCTTTTTTGGTTCATCTTATAGAAGGCTTACCTTTTCCCTTGATGCTTTTTAAAACAATTAAATCAATCACTTTTGGCCTCTGTCTCTCTCTGCTGTAATATTGTCCCTGTTTCAACACTTTGCACTATTCATGCAATCAAACATCCTTCTTTATACACAGCTCTGTAAAAAAAAATTGAAATTTGTTTTGAAATAAAAATATATAAAGAAAACAAAAATCATGTTACAATTTTTGTTTTTCTTAATATAATTTCCTGCTATCAAACTCAGACTAGTTTTTCTTACTCACCGAGTTTAATTTGAGGCACTGTGTATAAATCGACATGCAACACTTCAATGCTTATACAATCAACATGCAATGTGAATTTTAATCAACTATTATTTTAACAAATTGGCTTTGCACACTCAAATATAAGCCCAATACTATGTTTTTATTGACCAATTACTTCATGCAATCAAATTAAAACTCGTTCTTCTGTCACACTATCTGATCATAAAAAAACATGTTTATGTGATTGACAACACAAGTGTAGTTTTAAGCTCGGTGACTATGTGTTTTTCAGAGGCTACATGTTTCAAAAATACACGAAAATTACTCATTTTATTATTCAACATGTAATCAATTTTTATTTTTATTTTTGCTTAAGCAAGTGACAGTCCTTCTATTGACTTAGGAAAGATAATAAATTACAAAGGTTATATCAAGTGCGCCGAGGTACAAACCCCCACAAAGGAAGAGGGAAAAATACACAACGTGCCCGAAAAAAAAAACCCACCCATAGGCAAAATAAAACCAAGGCCGAGACAGCTCTAGAACATTAAGCATGCACATGGACCCCAAGGTCCACTCACAAGTTAGCCACTGTTGATCTGTCTCCTCTTTATCCAGCGATCTAAAACCAAATCACGTGAAGCATCCCACGGAATAACCCCTAAACTACTCGACCATTGCTAGCCGTCGATCATCTCCTTCTAATCTAATGGCTAGTATCGATATAGTGCGGCTTTAAAAGCACAATAAATACCACGTGATGAGGGTGGTTTACCTTTCCCTTCCCCGCCACGTGTTGGTCACTGAGTGGCATCGTTGGCTTTTCATGAAAACCATCTTTTGGTTTGAGGGTGCCCGATGAAGGTGGTAAACCATAAGTAGTTTTGACCTTCTGGACCCACGAACTTGCACGACACGCTGGGGCTATTGATCTCCCCCCTCCTGATCTGATGGTCAAAATCAATGTCACGCCGCCCATAGGCCCAAGGAAAACCTCACAATAAGGGTAGGATTTTCTCTTCTTCTCTCGCCACGCATCGCTTGCTAAGAGGCAAAGCTTACCATCTAGGAAAATAGCTTCTGGGTCAAAGGGCACCCAATGTGGGTGGTTTCTCTCGAGCAGTTTTTGAATCTGGTTCCCTAATCCTCTATCCTCCAATGTCACCTCGTGCATGGAATGTCCTAGGATATGAAATGGCATCTGTTGTCCTTCTTCACAGTAGCCCATTTCCTCATAGCCTTTTCCTTTTGAGCATATATCCCCTGGTCTGATGATTGTCTCTGTTCAGGATTCCTGTGAGAACATACAATGCTTGTCTTCTGAGAAATAATTATGCTTCATTGACATGAAGTGAAATACTATCAGGTTTTCTATTCTGATATTGTTGTCTATCACTGAGGGCCCGCGGTGAGCATTCGTCTCTCATTCTTTCATCTGTTATCTCTTCCCACCAACAACACATGTCAGTAAGCTTGATTCTAACCCCCTTATTGGCAAGCCAATCTGCCACTTTGTTGGCTTCCTTGCGAACATGCACAAACCTAAGAGTTCTTAGAATTCTTAAGTGTGATTGAATTCTTTGGTAGACTTTCAGAAGCCACTAGTGACCTGAGATTTCCTCTGGTGCTGCCCCTGTGCTTATCTGCTTGATTGAATTAATTACTAATTCCGAGTCAGCCTCAATGATGACATTATGAATGTTGTGTTTGAGCAATATTTCCAAGCAAAGCTCCATCGCCATGAGCTCAACCATATTGATGGTTTCCTTCCCTAGATAACTGTAGAATATGACCTGTATGTTTCCCTTCTCATGTCTCATGAGCCCTCCATAAGCTGCTTCTCTAGGATTTCCTTTCGAGGCTCCATCTATGTTAAATTTCAAAAACCCTTGAGAAGGGGGTTGCTAGAAAGCCTTTCCTTTTGAGGTGTTCTTGTTGATCAGCAGAGGACATTGAGGGAGATCAACCTGAAGCTCCAACTTTTCCAGGATTCTGGCCTCTCTGTGTCCTATGGGTTTTCCTGTAGAAACACCCCCCAAAATGTGGACAGTCTCCTTAAGTTGCTTAAGGATTAGCTTTAGGATGCTGCTCAACAGGCCCATTTTGTCTTTGAATATCCTATTGTTGCGCTCCTTCCAAACATTCTAGATTAAGAACCCTAGATTCAGCGCCCAGGCTGAGTTTATTGTAACATTATCCGAAAAAAATTTCAGCCATTTTATCAGCGTGGCAATGATGTCATCTTCGTGCCTGTCTGTCTGCTCGAAGACATCTCCAACCCAGTTCCATAGTGTGGTAGTGAAGGAGCATCTGTTGAGGAGATGATTTGTGGTTTCTTCCTGTTGTCCACACAGGTGACATCTTGAGGGGCCAACAAAGCCTCTTTTTCTTAGATTATCCCATGTCAGAATCTTGCCCTGATGAACTAGCCACTTAAACAGTTTGACCTTCATCCAATGACGGTTATCAGTTCTTGGAAGGTTAAGCCATGTGGCTATTCTTTTGGCCTATTTAGGGTGAAGAGACCTGCCTTTCTCTTTCCCCATCTTAATTGATCATCTGAGGTTGAGGTTAAGATTTTCCTTTTTTCCAAAAGACCTTCAAGGGCCATAGCTTGAGTATTCAGCATGCTCATCTCATTGTAAACTGGAAGTTTCCATATTCTCCATTTGTTCCTTGATTGATCTCAAAAGTCACTTACCCTCCTTAATCCTTTGATGATGGTATCTGTTTGGATTCTAGCTAAATCCTCACTAGTGAGATTGCCCTTCTGCTGCAAATTGTCCTCCCAAAACCATGCCAAATTTCCACCTCTAATCTCCCAGAAACTATGTTTTTAGACTAGGGCCTTGTTCTCCCAGGCCCTATTCCAAACTTGAAAACCTTTTACTTGTCCTGTCAATCTTATGAGGTCCATATCCTGCCAATTTATTGCATACTTTTGCTTCCATAGTTTTGCCCAGGGGGATTGTATTTCCTTTATCCATCTCCACCAAACATAAGATCCCAGAACTCTGTTTATAATTTCTGGGTCATGTAGACCCAGGGCACCATGGGATTTAGATTTGCATACCCTTTCCCATGCCACTAGGGCCCATTTCTTCTTTTCTTCACCTTTCACCCAGAGAAAGTCTCTTTGAATGTTTATTATTTGAATACTGACCCCAGTTGGTGCCGAAATGGATCTTTGCATATAGATAGGGATGGTTTGGAAGATAGCCTTAGTGAGGATCAGCCTCCCTGCTAGATTTAGGGATCTGTTTGTCCACTTACTGATTTTGTCTTTTAATTTATTTAAAACAGGCTCCGGGATGTCCTTGTGTAACGGTTTATCAGTGAGGGAAACTCCTAGATACTTCGAGGGTAATGAATCTCTTTTGTTTGTTTTAACCCCGTATAGAAATTACCTGCATATGAATTATAAAACATATAAAATAAACAATGCAAGAGCATAACACATAAAACACATGTACACAGAGATTTCCCCCTGGATGCCAAAACCGGGACTACCAGCTTGATTTTTCATTATGTTCCTTTCAATGTTATAATACATATTTATACATGTTGAAGCATATAATACCATGGATTGAAAACCATCACGTCAAAAAACATGTGCGAAAATCATGCACAAAACCATAGGTGGGTGGCGCTGCCTTGGACCCCATAAATTGGGGTTACGGGTACACCTCAAACCCCCTATGACCCCCCCCCGCTACACAATCGACGCAATGAAAGGGGGATCTTCCCCCCTTCTAACCCCCCGGTTAGCTACATGGTCTAGTCATGGAAAGAATATAACAGAACCCAACATTCTCCCACTTATTTTTTTCTTTCCATAGGGGGCCACAAGAGAGCTCAGTCATTTTTCCAGCCCTGCAACACCCATTGTTTGTCTACACCAAGAGAATTTCTCAGGGCTCATAGATTTTGTCAATGCATCTACAGTATTATTCAAATTGTCCACCTTTACCAGCAACACCTTTTTGTCTTCTATCATATCCCTCACAAAGTGATATTGAACATAAATGTGCTTTGTCTTTGAATGATATGTGGGGTTCTTTGCCAAGAAAATTGCATTTTGGCTGTCAGAGTCTATCCTTATAGCTCCCTGTACTAACCCCATACTTGAACACATTCTCTACAACCAAACAGCTTCCTTGCTTGCATGAGTGGCTGCCATGTATTCTGCCTCTGTAGTTGATAGTGCCACTATAGATTGTTTCTTACTCATCCAACTGACTGCACCTCCAAATAGGTTAAACATATATCCACTTGTAGATCTTCTCTGATCCAGATCTCCAGCCTAATTTGCATCAATAAAGCCACGAATATCCAACATTCTGTCCAATCCTAGTCTTCCTTGGTAGCACAAACCATAATCACTAGTGCCACGCAAATACCTGAAAACCCACTTCACTGTTGTCCAATGCTCCTTTCCTAGTTTTGACATAAACCTGCTCAATACTCCCACTGCATGTGCAATGTCTGTTCTAGTACAGACCATTGCATACATCATTCTACCGATTGCACTTGCATATGGAACATGGGACATGCCCTCTTCCTCTTCTTGTGTCTTGGGACACTATTCAACAGATAACCTCACACCTACAGGAATAGTAACCTTCACCGGTTTACTATCCTACATATTAAACCTATGTAGTATTGTCTCCACATACTTCCTCTGGTTTAACCAGAGCTTCCTCTTTGCCCGATCTCTTTTAATTTCCATGTCCAAAATATAATTTTCACCACCAAGATATTTCATGTCGAATTTGGTGGACAATTGGGTCTTCAAATCCTAGATAATTTCTTTGTCATTTCAAACCAGCAACATATCATCCACATACAAGACTAGATAAATAACACGGTTACCAGTTAATTTAAAATACACACAGTGTTATGCTTTTCTTCTGGTGAAGCCAAATCCCCATATAAATGTATCAAATTTCTGATACCACATCCTTGGTGACTATTTTAACCCATACAGAGACTTCTTTAACTTGCATACCAGTTCTTTCTTACCCTTCATCGCAAAGCCTTCAGGTCGCTTCATGTATATTTCCTCTTCTAGATCCTCATGAAGAAATGCTATCTTCACATCCATTTGTTCTACCTAAAAATCAAAGGTAGAAGCAACAGATAAAAGTAATCTAATAGAAGTTACCTTGGCAACAGGAGAAAAAATATCACCAAACTCAATTCCAGACACCTGGGAATAACCTTTTGCTACCAACCAAGCTTTGTATTTCTCCACCTTTCATTCTGAATTTTCCTTCTTTTTGAACACCCATTTGCTGCCAATGAGTTTCCTTCCAACCAGCAACTCCACCAAATCCCAAGCCTCCTTTTTGTGCAAAAATGCCATTTCATCAACCATGGCCTCTTTAGAGAGTTTGCCATCCTCTGAATCTACTGCTTCCTTCACAGTTCTGGGATCATTGTCAGTAATAGATAAAGAAAAATTTGAATAGAAAGCAGATGGACTATACCTTTCTAGCTGCCTTCTTTCTCGAACTAATCTTCTCACACCCGGAGTTTGTGGCTCTTCATCTTCTGATTCCTCCTCTGCTATAGAGTCTGATTCTTCCTCCTTAAGCTCAAACTCTATCTTTTCAGGTTCCTTTAGTTGGACTTCATGCTTAATAACATCTTTTACCTCTTTGAACATCACATTTTGGCTATACACAACCTTCCGTGTGACTGGGTTCCAAAGCTTATAACCCTTTAAACCATCCTTATACCCAATAAAGATGCACTTTTTGGATTTACTATCCAACTTGGTTCGTTTCTCCTTTGGAACATGTACATATGCATCACATCCAAATACCCTCAAATGTTAAAGAGAGGGTTTCATACCAATCCATACATCTTGTGGAGTCTTATCCTCCAACGCTGATGAAGGTGACCTACTGACTAGGTAACATGTAGTATCCACCACCTCTGCCCAGAATTCCTGTCCTAACCCGGCACCACTGAGCATGCTTCCTGCTCATTCTATCAACGTCTTATTCATTCTTTCCGCAACTCCATTTTGCTGAGGTGTATATGGAGTAGTATTCTGTCGTGCTATACCACACTTCTTATATAATTATTCAAATTCCTTGCTACAAAACTCTCCACCATTATCTATCCTCAACACCTTTATCTTTTTCTCTGTCTGATTTTCCACGAGAGCATAAAATTCTTTAAACCTGTCAAAGGCTTTAGGTTTCTTCTTAAAGAAATATATCCATGTATTCCTTGAGAAGTCATCTATAAATGATACATAGTACACAGACTTACCTAGTGATGGAATCTTCACAGGTCCAAACCCATCACTGTGCACAAGTTCTAATATCTGTTTCGCCCTCTTACTACCAGAGGGGAAACTCACCTGATTCTGCTTCCCATATACACAATTTTCACAGAAATCAAAATCTAGAGAGCTATTACCCATACTTTCTACCATACCTTTACCATGAAGTATTCAAAGGCCCTTCTCTCCAATATTTCCAAGCCTTTGATGCCACAACATGATCTTCTCTCCAGAGACCATTAATTTTTTGCTCCACTTTTAGGAACCACAGAACTATTGCGCTCATCAAAAACAGTGCTACCTTGCAGCTTGTACAAAGTTCCAATTCGAACTGCCCGCATCAATATCAGTGCTCCCTGAACCATCTTGCAAATATCCTTCTTGAACACTGTTTTTACACCTGGATCATCCAACTTGCTTACAGAAATCAGATTTCTAGCCAATGCAGGAATATGCAGAACACCCAGAAGTATTCTAACCCTTCCATCTTGCAACTTCAACTTTAGTTTTCCATGACCAATGATTCTAGCCTTCCTATCATCCCCTAAGAATACATCACCACCATCGTATTTCTCATACTCACATAACCACTCTATATGGGGAGTGAAGTGAAAGGATGCACCTGAGTCAATCAATCATGCCTCATAATCTACATGTGTACTTGTTATAGCTCCAAATCTCACTCTTATGGTTTGTGATGCTGCACTTATGGCCTAGGGCAACCCCTCCTTCCAGACCTGGTCCAAACATTTAAAAAACAGTGTTTTATTCCCTATACGCGACTTTGCCCTGTGTTAAACGCGTGTACACGCGGGTCTGTCATTTAAACCCGCGTGTATCTATTAAAACACTTAAAAAAATATAATTTCCTCTTTTTCGGGCCGTGATCGCGGTTTACCTGCTAGATCACCTGTTAGTGCCCGTGGCCCAACTGTTCCCAACCAACTCCTAACTAAAAAACTACTTTGGAGAGGGTATAAAAAGACATCAAAGGGAAGGCAAGGAGAGAGAAAGGAGAGCAAGATTATTATGCTGAGATTCTTCCCTTAGACCAGGTCTGAAGTCCTGGTGCATTCTGCACTTCCCCCATTTTGCATAGGAAACCCTTGTTTCCATGTGTATTGGTGATCATTCATCCTTGACATCATCATTGAGTAAGACTTGGAAGGAGCTCTTGTTGGATTCTGGAGGCTGGAACGAATCGGGAGGAAGCTTGCTTGGAGCCTGCTGAGGTTTCAGTGATATCTTTCCGATATATGTACTTTATTTGCCTTTATATTAAAGAAACACGTCTTTGTTCCCGAATAATCTTTCTTTATGCTTATGAGATTCTTGTGTTGAATTCTTATGAAAGTAGTTACTTAAAGATTTTTTATAACTCTTTATAGCATAAAGATGATCCAACATAAACTTCTATACATGTACTGTTGTATTCTTTGATTTGTTTGTCTTGCAGGTCAAAGAAAGAAGAAGGGAACTCCAAGAAGGGTTTGCACCCTAACGGTCTTCTCGAACGTAGGACCTTAGGTATGTACCCTAAACATTAGAATTTGCTTAAAAGTAAAAAAGATGGCTGTGTGTGTGTGTTTCTTTGTATAAGCAATTTTCAGTCTGGTAGAGTCTTAGCCCAAAGGACCCTAGGGTATTTTCCCTTCAACCAGTACTTGAAGAAGCTAAGTACACATCCCATTCATCTGAGGTGGTTTTCGCCTCTGTAGAAGGAGCATCATCAGATCCCTTTCCTTTATTAGGATCTTTAGATTTACAGTCCCTTTTGTATTCCCCTTCCTTTCCGCATTTCTAGCACACCACCTTTACATTTTCAATGATTTAGATCTCCCCCTAGAAGATCTCCCACTCAATGTCTTAGAGATTTTTCCCTCGATCCCAGAAACCAGGACTACCAGCTTGATATTTTAATTATGTCTCCTTTCAATGTTATAATACATATTTATACATGCCGAAGCATCCAATACCATGGACCGAAAACCATCGCGTCCAATACCATGGACCGAAAACCATCATGTCAAAAAACATGTGTGAAAATCATGAACAAAACTATAGGTGGGTTCACCCAACCTAACATAGGGTCCAAAACCAAAATTTTCTGGGGCACTGCCCGGGACCCCATAAAGTGGGGTTACAGGTACACCTAAAACACCCTATGACCCCCCACCCTGCTACATAATCGACGCAATGAAGGGTGGCATTGCCCCCCTCTAACCCCCCTATTAACTACGTAGGCTAGTCGTGGAAAGAATATAACACAATCCAACATCTTTGAAAGCCAAAAATTCTGGATAGATTTCTTTGAATTGAAATATCAGTATTGAAAAGAAAATCTTTGATTTAGTAAGACTTACCTCAGTACCCGCTGCCATAGCAAACTCATGCAGAATTAGCTTGAAAGATTTGGCTTCCTTGGCTGTAGGTGTGCCTTCAAGAATAGTATCATCCACAAATTGATGATGTGTCACCATGTCCCCACCTCGATTGGGTCTCAGACCTTGAATTTTTCCTTCCTCCTTAGCAGTACTGATTTCTATACCTAACCCTTCCATCATTAAAATGAACTGGAAAGGGGAAAGAGGATCATCCTGCCTGAGACCTCTTGTAGGCTTGAAGGTTTTGGAGGGAGAGCCATTAAGAAGTATTGAACAACTAGCAGTGGTAACTAGAGCCATGACCCACTTAATCTAATTATAGTCGAAGCCATAAGCCTTTAGTACTACTCTTATGTACGTCCAACTAAGTTTATCATAGGCTTTCACTATGTCCAGTTGAATTATCATCCATGCCTTCTTATTGGTGATGATTGAATGAACCACTTCATATGCTTGAATTATGTTATTAAGAATTTGTCTTCCTTCCACATAACCCGTTTGCTCCTCTAACACCAGGGTTGACAGGAGTGGTTTGAGTCTGTTGGCAATTACTTTGGATATTATTTTGTACATCACATTGCATAATGCTATAGGTCTAAATCTGTCTGGAGAGGTGGCCTTTTCTTGTTTGGGGATTAAGGCTATGAAAGATTCAATGAGAACCCTCAAGACTTTTTTAGATCTACGAGAGTCTTCCACTACCTCCATAATATCATGCTTTACAATCCTCCATGATGTCTTGAAAAAGTCTGCATTGAAGCGATCCAGGCCTGGAGCTTTCCCATTGTGCATCTCTGTGATGACTTCCTCAAGCTCTTCCTCTGCCACTGGTTTGTTGATATTGTAATTGTCTTCTCGAGACCAGTTTAGGAATGTATTGTGTAACTTTTTCTGTAAACTGTGATCTATATGTTGTAGTTTCCTCAGCAATTCTCTGAAAATGCTAGACTAGAACCTCTTCCATCTCTTCATGAGTGTTTCTTTCTACACCATGATGATCTGTAAGTTTCACAATTCTATTGTTGTTTCTATGAGCTATGGTGGATCTCTGAAAGAATTTGGTGTTTCGCTCCCCTTCCTTAATCCATTGGACTCTGGATTTTTGCCTCCAGAATATTTCCTCTTGTCGACATCTGTTTTCCCATTCATGCTGAAGTGACTCTACTATCTCTTTCCTTTCCTCAGTGTAGCCTTCTGTGATAAGAATTTGGTTTATTTCCTTCAGTTTCTTTTCCACTTCTCCTTTAGGTTTGAAGATATTACCAAATTCATCTTTATTCCACTCTTTGAGTCTACCTTTAATGTGTTTGAGCCTGTAATGTAGAAGGAACATCTTTATACCTTGCAAGTGTAGCTCTTCTTTCCACCATTTTCAATGTTGTGAGGAAATTTGAGTGCGTGAGCCAAACGTTCTCAAACCTGAAGGGGCTATTCCTTGGTTTACCAATTAGAGAAGCTTCCAAATGGATGGGCTAGTGGTCTGAACCACCAAAAGGAAGGATGAATGCCTTCAGGCCACTCCCCATGAGTAGAAGTCCCTCTGAGATAATAAACCTGTCTAATTTTGAGGCTACTTGGGTAGAGCCCCCTCTTTTGTTATTCCAAGTGAAAATACCATTGCTAGTGTCCATATCTACCAGTTTCATATTGGTGAGAATGTTCTCGAAGGCAACTAAATCCCTACCAAGTGTTCTAGTTCCCCCTTTCTTCTCCGTGAGTGATTTTATCATGTTAAAATCTCCCCCTAAAATCTAGGGTAAAGCTTGGTATCTCTTTTTCATATCCTCCAGTGTAGTGAGGAGTCGAAGTTTGTCCTCCATTGGTTGAGGACCATAGACATTTGTAATTATGTAACATTGCATGTCACCTATAGGTTGGATAATCAAATAATGGTGGTGTATGGACACCTCCACATCAATCATACCAAATTTATGAGGATCCCATAGAGTGAGACTGCCACCAGCAGATTTATTTGCCTTGACCTCAAGATATTCATATCTATTTAGCCAATTGCTATGTTTTTCTTTGACCTTCTCCATTGAGCATTTTGTTTCCTGAATGAACACTATGTCAGGTTTTTCCTCTTTGATCCTATTTCTTAGATTCCTTTGTTTTCTTCTACTCCCTAGTCCTCTAATGTTCCAGGTTGTAATCTTCATTGATATGGGGTTTTGAAAGAGTAACTGGAAAGGTCTTTCATCCTTCCTAATTTAATCATGAGTTTGCCACACTCTAGCAGCGATTCTTTCTGTCTCTTTCTTCCACTCTTCCTGCTTGGGTTTTTTTCCAATTTTCCCGTTATTAATCCTATTGAGGAAGCCCCTTTGTTTTCCTAGTTTTCATGTCCTCTTTTGACTCCTATAGCTTTTTGGTGTCACTTTTTAAGGAATATCTGTTGTACCTTGTCAACTTCCTCTTGTGGTATGGAGTTTATTCCCAGGTTTTCTCCTTGTTTTAGAAACTTTTCTAGCTCTAGGTTCTCCTGCTCCAGGATCTCCTGTAAGTCTTGGTCGTCTGTACCACTTTCACTTTGAGTAATTTCATGGTATTTCTCTGTTTCCATGGTACTCAATGGGTCTATTGTGTGTTCATTCTGTTCCTGAGTGAACTCCATGCTGGTCTCTTTTCCTTTCCCCCTTTCTGCCTGATTCTCCATTTTCCTTTGATTGCCCTGATCTCCTTCTCTTTCTTCTAAGACCTCAAATCTATTGCGACTTCTTATTTTGTTATCATTAGGATTCTTTTGTATCTTCCTTCCCCCTCCTTTCCCTTTTCCTCCCACTTTAGTAAGCCTGTACTGAATTTTTCTTTACTGGTGTTTAGGTATTCCTCCCTTTTATTAAGAGGACAATCTCTCAATAGGTGTCCATGCTCATGACATTTGCGACATTTGAACGGGATATGTTCATAGTCAACTGTCTGAACCCATTCGTCATCATAGACTTCTAGAATGACCTCATCTGGAAGAGCTCCTGATAGGTCCATCTCCACACATATACGGGCATAGGAGGTATACTTACCTCGTAGTGTTGCCTCTGAAATCTTTTAAAAATGACCTAATCTATTGCCTATAGCTTTTAAAGACTGTGGCATCCAATAATTTAAAGGTAAGGAGTAAAGTCTAATCCATACCAGTACCGATGTGAATGTTTCTCGCTCCGGCACAAAGTTCATCATCCATGGCCGCATAGATAGACCAGCTGCTGCATAAAAGTATAGTCCTCCAAAAATCCTATCTCTGTCCTCCATATTTGTAAACACCATTGTAAAAAAACCTTTGGATCCAAGATGTATATTTAACTCCCCTTTTGGTTTCAAATTGTATTTTATCCAAGTATATACCACTTTCTCTGTCAGCTAGATTCCCATAAAATTGCATATTATAGCATAGTTTTCCGTGTGATCCCTGTGCTCTTGTAGAGCGGGATCATTCAATATTACCCGCGGTTTATTATTGGTCTTGGATTTACAGGGCCCCATCTTGGTTCTATTCTCCGTTCCGTGACCTCTGTCTTCTGCTATCGGTCTTCCTTGTGGGTCCCTTGCTCTGCATGGGTATTGCTGCCTTCTGTCTTCTGGGTTTCAGAATTTTTTGTCTTGTCCTCCGAGGAGTGTGGAGGCTTGTTATTTCTCCCTACACTTCCTCTGTTTGAAACTACATTACTATAGGAGGGAGTGGAGCTCCCTCCTCCCTGTGCTTCCATGGTTACCTGTTTACCTCTGTCACTTCCTTTGTTAAACCCTAGAACCAGGTCTCACTCTCCACATGCAATCGAAATTTAATGAGGCACTCTGTTTCAAAATTTTGTGGAAGATATGGATCTATCAACCGTGTTTTATTTTGCTTTTTTCCATTCTACAATTAATAAATCATTCATTAACTTAAATCTATGTCACAGTTTATTTCTTGTGCAATTAAGCCCACTGCCTGTGCATTTAAACTCATTGTATAAACACTTCCTTTTAACTAAAAACTTGGTGATTTCATAGAAGATACCTGACTATTATTGAAGTTTCATAATCCCCTTAATTCGTGGCCCAATTATCAGCATTTTAAATTCCCCTTTTTTTTACTAGTGGCACAAACAAAAACTAAATAAATGACAGACAGTCCGTTGAGAGATCTCGATGAAAAATCCTGATATTTCCTCTAAAATCTTCGTCGCATTAAGGAAACGAATCAGATTTTTTTTACTTACCTTTGTTCTCCACAAGATTCTTTCTAACTGACTCCACTTCCTCCGTCAATCTACTCAGTTTACCCTTCTTATCTCTCCAGTTCCTCAGCGCTATATTTATAACTCCATTTCCTCAGTTTGTTTTCTCTGTCAAACCGTTTTTACTTCCTTCAACTGCATGCCAATGGCATCTACCGTCTTTCCTGAGCCTTAAACGACTGTGATGGCAAAGAAAATTTATGGTTTTGAGGTCTCTGGCTTCAAAAATGGTGGAGCTCTTCACTGTTAGTGCATAGGGCTTGTCTCTGTTATTTAAAAAAATTTAACCATTTTATTTGTTGTCCTCTGACTGGAATGCCATGTACAAATTTCATTGGATAATAACTTCGTGGTCATCCCTTTGACCGGAATGCCGCGCATATACCATCAAATTGCATACTAATTCAAAATTATTTCAATAGAATGGAACCATTTATAAATATTTCAACCCTTCTGTCGACACCATATGGTTCATCATTTTTGCGTTTGCGTTCATTTTTTTATTGTGATTTTAACTTATCCTTTGTTTAATGTATCTATAGCCATCCTCCAATCCATTCATAGTTGTCCCCTTGCATACCAACTCACCATACCTTGACTGCCATATGTACATTACTTCATTGCCACGTCGATTGCATGACAGTCATATGTGACTTCACGTATTATTCATTCATCATGTTTTTCGTTGGGTTTGCATTGTAACGTTACACCATCGTGTCATATTACCACATTGCCAATAGTATTAATTTTTATGCGCTATGATAGGTTTAATACATAAATCATTTCGATTTTGTATGTTTTGTAATATATCTCATAATGCGCATATCCCTTATGTTTGGTAATATATCTCTTCAATTTTAAAATTACCATTTAGTTCATGTTTAAAATTATTTCCGATAATACTAATGTTTTATTTGTTTGTGCAGGTTTCAACTTATTGCATCCCATTCGATCCTTTTTGCTTTGAGGAAAAATACTTAGGGTCATATACTTAAGGTTATGGAATGTTAGGGTTATGGAATTAAATATAGGATGTACATAGGATTAGGTATAGGGTAAATGTAGAATGTAAATGTAGGATGTACATAGGATAATGGGTATAGGATGAAGGTAATGTAATGAATATGCATTCAAGTACTAATCTTAATTTAACAAACTCTAAAAATTTCTAAAATAAATTTGAATTTGTAAGAGTAAAATTTTGTACTCAGAATACTTGTACTTTCCTGACAATATTGGATGATGTCTTCTGATCAAATGTCTTAGATAGATTGAAATATAGAATTTATTTTTGTCTTTTTTTCTAACATCTTTCATTGATTCTGGTCCATTGCTTGTCGATGTGTCGATGTCGTTCAGGTCCCTCCACAATTAATTCATAATAACTCAGAGCCGTACTATCATGCAATGTATACATGCTTTTTAACATTTTAGGTTCATGAAATATATACATGTTGTTTTCTAACATTTCAGGTCCCCAGCTGTCATCAATTTCAAAAATTTTTAGGTCCCAACTTCGAACAATATAAGTTCCGTCATCAATTTAGCTGCACAACTAAGTTTCTTGTGTGACCTTCCCCCTTACTTATCTGAAGACTTGCCTTCAAGTCATGTTTCTTTGGAGGATTTTCTGCAAAACAAATTTGTTGTAAGTAGATCAAGAAGTTTTGAATTCATACAGTCCAAAACGAGTTGGTTTTCCTCTATGAATTCTTGTTTGCTTGGTGCTAGTTGCATGGTTTTCACTAGCAAACTTTTTATTTTTGTTTTTGTTTTCGTTTTTTTATTATTATTTTTTTTATTCTTCTGGAGTACTAGAAGGTACATGGTTATGTTATTCCATTACATCCAGACCTATCTCTTATATTAGTTGTTTCATAAATTCTTCTTTGTTGATAGACATATTGTAAACTTTAAGCCTATGTCCATTTACCAAAAATGATGTAGATTCTTGATCAATTGTTTTGATTTCAACTACTCCATTATCAAAGATTTCCTCTATCTCATATGGCCCTAACCAATGTGTTGTAAATTTGGCCTTGAAATATTTGAATTTGGAGTCAAACAGTAATGCCCAGTCTCCTTTGTTGAATGTTTTGTTCTTGAGGAGTTTGTTGTGCCATTTCATTTTTTGCTACTGCACCAATGTCATGTGTTCTATTGCCTATTGTTGATGTTCATCTAGTTGATTTAATTCCATTATCCACACGATTTTCCTCGTAGGGTGATTGTATTAAACAATATGTTACACCAGACCAGACAGACTTGCCATTACCTTTGGTCCTCAAACTTCCACACATTTGATTTTTTTGGGAGAAGTGTAAGTATTCAAGTTCTCACCTATACTAACCTAACTATTGTGTTTAAGGTTTTCTAGACAATTCTGAAGTATAAGACAGAAATTTTAGCATAATGTTGTACAAGACAAAAACTGAAAGTCTGTAATAATTAAGATTGGAAACATCTTAAAAAATTTAGGACTTCACGCATATACCTTTCATATTTCAAAACAATCTATTTTTGTGTAAGTCAGATAGATATATTATGAAACAAAATATAGTACAAAAAATCTGTTGTTGCAGATCGAGACCTGAGGCAGACAGGTCAACAGACACAAGACACCAGCCCTAAGACATCAAGATACTATAAAAGTTCAAAATGCTAACCGCACACCACGCAGGGTGGCATAGCCATTTATCTACTACGCATAGCTTTAACACAGACTATTCTTGAACTGCGCCACTGTAACTAGAAAACTTTCAGGATATGACAAAGTTACAGTCCAAGAAGTCCACCGAAACAGTTAACAAACAAAACCAAAGAGATGGCACAGACAGTCCCGACTTACTGCGGGGGCATCCCGAACCTGCTTGCAATGTCCAATCCCTGTTCCAGGACGTGCTTGTCCACTCTTTCCTGCAGGGATCGATAGTTATGAATTTCCTTCGGCGGTGCTTGCTGCTTACTATCAGAGCTCGGGGGATCCGGACTCAACGTCTGCCGAAGAAGTTTAATAAGCAGAGTTAACTTCTTATTGACAGTTTCCGCAACATCATGCACAGCCGAGATTTTGTTGTCTAACGCCTCACAAATCTCAAACAGACTTTTTAGTTGGGCTTCAGAGATGTGGTTCTCCCCTTGAGAATGCTGGTTCCCTTCATCCCTGGATTCCAGAGCTCTCGCCAATAGGGTCTTGATCCTCCAACTTTCCACTTGTGTGCGCACGAATTGCGTAGCTCGCCTGGATGCAGTGCCTGGGTCCATCAACCAATCGACCTCCCTTGCTATATCCTCCTCTGTGCGCGGCCGTTCCTCCTCCTTAACTGCAGCTTCCATCTCAGCAATCCTTCGTTTGTTTCTCGTTGTCGTTCGGGTTTCATACATGCTTCTTGCAGCCTGGAGCTCCTGGTTTGCATTTATGCTTCGACAGCTTCTAGTATCCATGTTGCCCCTGTTATCCGTCGCTTGATGATCAGCTCGGAACCGAGAACAATAGTAACCCAGAGTAATACCCTTAGAAGGAGTAATTGAAACGTTGCTCCAACTGTTTGTTAAATAGCTTTTCGCCTTGAGGTTTCCCATGCTGAGCCTCACCTCCCGAAACGTCGTGGGAGTACTATCATCATAGTTCCTGTGGGTGGCCGTGAATGCTGCGTGATGCCTCCAGATATGAAAATAAATGTTGCTCATACCTTGATGAATGTATTCGTGCCAAATGTCCATCCTGCTGAAGAGGCAGCTGCAGTAGTCCCTTCGATATATCAAATTGTAGATGTGATCTCTGTGCACCTTCTGTTGCCATAAATGCTTTCGCCGAGCTTGTCCTTTCGACCTGTGCCAACTTTCACCACTCATATCGTCTCCCGAGTATTCCATTTTGAGGAGCCGTAATAGTCTACCGTTTTCCGGTTAAGCCCGGTTTAAATTACCCACGTCCTCTCTTGCCAGCTGTAAGCATCTCTCCTTAAGGCTCGGACTGTCCACTTGCTGCCAACAGCTGTCCCATCCCCTGTCTTGGTTGTCAATGCTGTAGTTTGCCAAGTAATCAGCTAGCCCATTTGCCTTACGCCTCACCGATTGAAAGACTAATCCTTTCATTTCGCCAATTAACTGTGCAATGTTCTCCGTCACCTTGGCTAGCCTCCAGTGTCTCGTAGCTTTGCAAGCCTGAGTGCCTCCCTGAATTTTCTTTGCGACTGAGATAACCAGGGACGAGTCACCTTCTACCACTACATTGCTTGTCGGTAAATTCTTTAGAATTCTCAGCCCATCTCATTGTTCGTGCCTTCCCCCAACGCCCTGCAGTAAATGCGCACAATTTATCCTTCCTGGTTTCTAATAACACCTCCAATGCCAGCTATCCCGGGGTTGCCTCTGGAGGCACCATCAAAATTCAGCTTCAAACCTCCCTCTGGCGGGCAATTCCATCTATCGGCCTCCGAGTTTGGTTGTTGCTGGTGTCTCGGCGTCGTGATGCTGTGGTTGGCTTCCAGTTGAAAGCACTTCAAGATATGTAAGTCCCGAGCCGATGGCTTCTCGTTGGGATCTACCTTGCACTTTGTCTGAATCAATTGTTTAATATTTGTTAGAATAGTTACTTTTGATTGCTCAATATTTCTGTGTTCATCCTGAAATACCCTCCTGTTGCGCTCTTTCCATATTGTCCACAATAAGAAGCCTGGCATGGCTTTCCAGATGTTATTGACTCTCTGGTTTTTGGAAAAATTGTTTTGCCAGTTTAGAATCGTGTTTTGGATGGACTCTCGATCACGGTCTGATTTCCGTAGAATTCCCTCCGTCCAGTTCCATAGATGGTTTGCCCAGTCACACGAATTAAATAGGTGGTTTATAGTTTCTTCTTCTCCTAAGCACATCGGGCATCTGGAAGGTCCACCGAACCCTTTTCTGCGCAGATTGTCCCATGTCAGGGTTTTGTTCCGCATTAGTAGCCATAGGAATGTCTTAATTTTCGGCCAAAATAGGTTGTCCCACACTTTGTTGCACCAGGGCACTGCTTCCTCCTGTTCTGCCTTTACTATCAATTCCCTTGCTTCTTTTAGTGAGAAATTTCCATTGCCTGTCATACCCCATCTTAGCTGATCCTCTTCCTCTGTTTTCCTTATCTTTCTTTTAAGAATCTGACTGTTGAGTTGTTTTGTTCTTTCATTTCCCTCAATGTTGTTGTCAGCGTTGAGATGTATCCATTCTCTCCAGCTTGCATCTCTGCTGCTTAGGTCCCAGTAATGGCAGACTCTGCTTCTGCCTTCATTCTGGCTGATCTGTTTGAGATATAATAGCTCTGGGGTGTCTAATTTGGGGAATTGTTGCCATGCATCTTCCCAAAACAGGGCTAACCTACCATTGCGTATTTCCCAGAAGCTATTTTCCTGCACTAGGCTACGGTTTTGTCTTGCAAGATTCCATATGGGCGAGCCCTCTGGAACCTCCTGCAATCTTATGAGATCCTGATGATTGCAGTTTGGGATGTACTTGTATTTCCAATGTCTGGCCCATGGCAAATTGGGCTCTTTAATCCATCTCCACCATAGCTTTGCACCACAGGTTATGTTGACAACTGCCGGATCCACTAGATTTAGTCCCCCCACATATTTCGGCTTGCATAATTTGTCCCAGGCTACTAACGCCCATTTTCTCTTGTCCCCATTCCCACTCCATAAAAATGATCTTTGTATAGCTCTGATTTGTTGAAGAATCCCTTTGGGGGCTGGTAGCATGGATAATAAGTACTGCGGTATAGCCTGTAACACAACCTTGGTGAGGATTAATCTTCCGGCAAAGTTGAGCGCCCTGTGCGTCCAATGTTTGCATCTGTTTTCCATATTGGCTATGATCTTTTCCTAGTGCACTTTCTGCCAAGGCCGCAGAGTGAGGGGAGCTCCTAAATATCTCGAAGGTAGACTGCCTATCCGGAAGCCTAGAAGTTGAGAAAGGTGAGCCTGAATAGCATGATGAGTGTTGAAGAAGAAAATCGTAGATTTGGAGAAGTTGATTTCCATTCCTGAGGCTCTGCTAAAGAGATCTAAGATTTCCTTGAATGCCAAGGCCTCTTTCACTGTAGGGCTGCCGTGTAACATAGTGTCGTCCACAAACTGCTGATGGGTGGTAGCAGGGATAGATGGGATTGGTTGAAGACCCTTAATTGCCCCTTCAGCTTTCTTCTTGGCTATAATTCTGCTGAGACCCTCCATGAGGATAACGAATAGGAAAGGGGATAAAGGATCACCCTGTCTTATTCCTCGCGAAGGTGAGAATGGTTCAGAGGGGGCTCCATTAACTAAGATCGAGAACCTTGAGGATTTGATGAGGGCCAGAATCCAGTTAACCCAATGCCTGTTGAAACCGAAAGCGTCCAGAATGGCTTCGAGGTAATTCCAGCTCACCTTGTCATAAGCTTTTGATAGATCCAGCTGCATTAACATCCCTGCTTTTTTCCTTGAATGGAGAGTGTGGATCATCTCTTGAGCAAGAATAATGTTGTCTAATATCTGCCTTCCCTCTACATAACCCGATTGCTCTTCAGAGATGATGCCCGGGAGAATGGGCTTCAGCCTATTGGCAATAACTTTTGATATTATTTTATAGATGACATTGCAGAGAGCAATAGGTCTGAACTTTTCAGGGGTGTTGGCTTCCTCTACCTTTGGAATTAGCGCTATGAAGGTCGAGTTAATGGATTTGAGTATGGTTCCAGAACGTCTGGAGTCCTCTACAACCTCCCAAACATCCTGCTTCACAATATTCCAGCAAGCCTTGTAAAAATTGATTGTAAACCCGTCCGGCCCAGGGGCTTTATCGTTTGGCATGCTTCTTACAGCTTCCTCTACCTCTTCCAATGTGATTTCCCTGCTAAGGGCCCAGTTCTGCTCAGAGGTGACAGCTTTAGGAATGGCTTTTAGAAGTTCCCTAATGGCTTCTCCTCTATTTAACTGCGGTTCCTGTGCTATGGATCTGAAATGGGCTGAGAGCAACTCTGATATGTCATGGTGGTTCTTCACTGACTCCCCATTTTCATTTCTCATCTCAAGAATTTTGTTTGAATTTCTGTAATCTAGAGCAGATCTATGAAAAAATTTGGTATTCTGCTCTCCCTCTTTTAGCCACTGAATCCTTGATTTTTGCCTCCAGAGAATTTCTTCCTGCCGACATCGACTGTGCCACTATTGAGTTAGAGTTTTTTCCTGTTCGATAGATTCCTCACTGCTTTGCCCAGCTTCCCATTCTCTGTGAATTTGTTCCAACTTATTTTCTATAAGGGTTTTCTCCTTGAAGATATCTCCAAAAACTGTTCTATTCCACTCTTTTATCTTATCTTTAATAAGTCTTAATTTCTTCTGCAAATTGAACATTTTGGAGCCCTCACCCTCCAGAGGTTCTAACCACCAGTTTTCAACCATCTGAAGGAAGTTGGGATGATCCAACCAAAATTTTTCAAATCTAAAGGGTTTATTCCTTGGTGTGCCATGAACATCAACTATGAGCGATATTGGCCAATGGTCCGACCCTCCACTAGGAAGGATATCTGACTCTACAAGGATACCATCCATTATGATGCTCTCAGAAACCAAAAATCTATCCAAGCGAGAGGCTATCATTCTATTTCCCCCTCTTCTATTGTTCCAGGTGAAATTGCCACTCTTGGTATGAATGTCTACCAATTTAGCGTTCTCAATGAAACTAATAAAAGACTCTGCATCCCTATTAAGTTTCCTTAGACCCCCTTTCTTCTCTAGAAGGGTTGTAATCATGTTGAAGTCACCCCCCATAATACATTTGGACATTGGATGCCTGCTAATGAGCCTATTTAAGGAATTCAGGAAACTGATTTTATCTTCTATCTTCTGTGGTCCATAAACATTTACACATAAAAATGATTCAGACTTACCTGTGGGTTGAGCTTCCACAGAAATGAAGTGCTTGTTCGCTTCTACAGATAGTATTTGAATTTCTTTTGTATCCCATAGTGTTGCTAGACCTCCTTCTCTGCCCTGAATTTCAACTTCTAGATAATTTATGTGCCTTCCGATCTTCTTGGTGATCCTTGCCATGCTGGAACCACTGCATTTGGTTTCTTGTAAGAACATGATTTCCGGTCTATATTTCTGGAATTTGCGTTTCAGCAGTCTGTGCTTTGCTTGGCTATTTAGCCCTCTTACATTCCAAGATATGATCTTCATGACAAACTTGTGGTATTATTGAAAGGACGGGAAGGCGCTGAGAGCCTTCATCTTCCCTGAGTTGATCATTATCATTCCTAGCTCCTGCAGAGCTTCACTGCTTGTCTTTCGGCCCCTTTTCTTCTTTTGCCTTGAGCTTGATGAGTTCCATAGAAGACTCTTCGGGTGGAGACCATTACCTCTTGCGATGCCTAGCTTTCTATGTTGCCTTTCTAGTGCTGCTTTCTGCCTTGCTGTAAACAAATCACTGATTTTTTTGATTTCTTCTTCTGGTACCGTTTCTATACCTTGATTTTTCCAGTTCTCCACTATGACGGGTAGATTCATCCCTTCCCGGGCTAAAACTTCCTCCAGCTCAATGTCCTCGCTCCCTCCATCACTGGTCAACATGTCTGTGTCCTCCTCCGGCTCTTCTGGTTGCTCCCTCATTTGGACTTCGTTGTTGTTTTTGTCCTCTTCCTCTTCTTTCCTGGTTCGTTCCTCCTTGTCTCTTGGCTCCTTATCTGCTGCTTTGGTTTTCTGTATCTCCTCTGAGTCTGTCTCCAGATCCAAGATCTCAAAGGTATTGTTGTTGTTGTTTCTATCTATTCCTGCTCTGTATGCCCTTCTTCTGTTGGCTCTCTGCCTTGACTTCGGGGTTATAAAGTTATCTTTGCCTTTATTTACTGGTTCTGTTTTAGTGTCCTCCTCCTTCTTGTTCATAGGGCATTCCCTTATTAAATGTCCATGTTCATGACATTTACAGCAGCGAAACGGGATCTGCTCATAGTCTATTGCCTGAAAATAATCCTCATCCCTATATTCGAGCCATAGCCCCTCGTACAGTGCTCCTGATACATCCATTTCCACGCATATTCTTGCATAAGAGGTGTATTTCTTCTGCAATGTTGCCTCTGAGGCTTTGATAAAAGTCCCCAACTGATCTCCAATTTGCTTTAGAGCATTCAAACCCCAATAGTCTATCGGGAGAGAAAACAAGCGGATCCATACTGGAACCTGAGTGAAAGATTCCTTCTCTGGAACAAAGTTCGGCTTCCATGGTCACATGTATAAACCAGCTGAGGCCATGAAATACGGGCCTTCATCGAAAATCTTGTCCTTGTCTTCCAGGTTGGTAAACACAACTGTAAAGAAACCTTTGGCTCCCAAATGCAGTTTAACATCTCCTCTGGGCTTCCAATGCTACCTTATCCACTGACACAAGGCTCTCTCAGTTGGCCACATTCCCATGAACTTGCATATGACTGCATGTTCTGCCATGTGCTCTCTATAGGCTTGTATCTCTGGATCCATTATTACAACTCTAAGACTGTCAGCTTTCCTTGGTTTACAAATACCATTTGTTGTTGAGTCTTTGTTGGGGTTCGAGCTTGTGTCCCCTTCCTTCTCTTTGTTCCCCCGCCTGCTGTCTGTGGGCTCCCCGTTTGCTCCTTGTTGTTTTTCCTTGTTTCCTGTCAGATTTTGTCCTGAAGCGTTTCTGTCTTCATTATCTTCCAAACCCTCATCTTCTTTGCCTTTGATTATTGTATTGCTGCTTGGTTCATTGTCTTCCACTTGTGTTTTCTCCTTGTTTTTCCCGCCGCTCTGCTTGAGCCTGTCATTCCCCGAGATTCTGACTCCCTCCTTTGCTTGCTGCCTCTGTTTCTGCATGATTATTTGTTTATAGGTGGGGGTCCCAATGGACCCCTCTGCACCCATCTGGACAGTCAGCTTTTGTCCCCTGCTTAACAGTGCTGCTATCCATGATCTGTTCACTTCCAGCTCTGAAACTGTTGCAGTTACTCAGAAACCCTCGTGTTCGCCATCGCTCCCTGAACCAGTCTCCCTTCTCTTCTCTTGTTATTTGCCAAAACAATATATTAGTAGTTTGAGAGACTTTCTTATAATCTTAATACCAACCTTTGTTAGAGAATAATTTAAACATTAGTAAAATTTTAATAAATTTGTACTTTCCATGTTCCTTTACATGCAAAGCGGGCATTAGGTAGGCTTGTGTTTCCTTGAATGCTGAAAATGGGAAGAACATGGCTTGTTCCCATCTCCTAAGCCTTCCTTCTTCCATGTTATATGATCAATGAAACACTGATGGTTACATGCAAATATCACTATTTAACTTTGGATTATCTTCGTAAGCCATGACGATTCTTTACTCAATATTTTATATCATATCACATGATTGAATATATATTTTGGAACATATGATTATGATAGAGGCAATTTACCTATTTTACTATAACTGAGTCATAAAATAAGTGTCTAACCATTTTTTTCATGTATCGTATGATTGAGTCCTTAGGATCAAATAATAATTTTACTGTGGATTATTTATTCGTTATGAGTTATAAAGCGAAGTAAGTCTAGATTTTACACCTTTCAAATGAATTAGAAGTGGGTGCAACTTGTTTTTAAAAAGCACTCTAAATTTAAATAACTCTTCGTAAAAAGCCACGTCGAAGCATTCAAATACATTGTAAAAGTATGGTCTCTTAGAAATCCTTTAGGCGTTAGGTAGATTTTGCTTTGGAAAAGTATGGGCTTACTTCTATTTAACAAAATATACCATTGTTTATGTAAAAGTATAAAAGAATCGAAACATAATACATTACAGATTTCAATAAAAGCACTGTACCTTGGAGATTTGACTTTTCCTTTTCTGTGTCTAGCTTCTCATTTTATGTTAAAACTGATATCACTCAACCTACAAAGATTTTCTCACATTCTTTGTTATATGTCAATTTTTGACTTGAAGGCTTTTGTAGGGCTCAATTTACACTTCCTAGCCCTCAATTTGTTTGAAAATTCAAATGTTGTGAGTCCTGACTCACTCATAATTGTGTTCCAATTTTTTAAAACAACCCGAGGGCTGAGAGAGTAGCAGGTCCCAACTCTTGGCAGATCCAAAGGGTGGCCTCTTGTAAGTTCTAGAGTCTTTGCCAGAATATAGTGTGTAGTGCAAAGGACAGAGTGAATGTCACTGTTATGAAAAATTATTCCTAAGGTAACCCTTAGTTTAGTTCCTTTCAATATATTCTTTCTTTTCCTTTCAATATATTCTTACTTCTTTCGTTACGGTTATAGAGAGGAATTTGTTACAAAACAAATTACATTTAGAATTCTTACAATAAAACCAATTAGAATACATTCCTGATAGGTCAAATAAAATGATTTTATATTGTCCACAGTCAGATAAATAAAGGTTCCATTTGAACTTTCCAGCATACACCCTATAATATTTTCTAATTTCTCTAATATTTTATGATAGGATCAATGACCATCGATTCCTTTCATAAGCATTGCATCCTTATGAATAGAAAATCTCTTTGTTTATGAACCCTAAAGAGTAGCAGAAAATCTCTTTGTTTATGAAGATATTGTGTTTCATTTATTCCAGTGTCAATCCTCTGTCGGTCTGATGATATCATTCTCTAGGAGCTGAGGGTTTTAATTTGACTAAATTACTCTACATGTTGCCTATTCTTCTGGTTTATTCTATCACCTGTCCGATTTCTAAGTACCCGTCTGATTTGGAATTGGTGATGACGACGATTGTCAAGTTGCGTCAAGATGAGATAAATTACATAGTAGCCCGTTGTTCATTATTTCACTCGTTGGGGATTGTAACACCCTGCGTTCTTGGGCACGGGCGCGCGCTTCCTCTGTTACGAAAATCAACTAAGTGTTGATGCGAGCGCTCCATGAACGACGAAGTGTGCGCGCGGTTATGGAGAGACGTTCGCATGTTTATATGATGGACAGGCAGGTTCACTTGTGCGTTCAAGTCGACCAAGGGCGCAACCAGATGTTGGGCGAGCCGACGGTGGATAGAGCGATTGGTGGGTGAGTTTGATGTAGTTTGGAGGTCGGCCGAGATGGAGAGGCGACACACCATGACACATATAAGTAGATGGAACGCACGCTCATTTGGAACACGAAATCCTCGCAGAGCATCTTCGCACAAGACTTGAGTGCGCACGAAGGTGTGAGGTAGTTCTACCGCAGGTCGCACAAGTAGATGTGCCCGCCGAGCCGGGCGACGGTATTGTGCAGAACGGTGGAAGGGTGAACGGTGGTGCGCACGGGCGCCCACCCGCACGGTGAATACTTGGTTTAGGTTGAGGCTTGGGCATGGGTCGTGCGCGGGTGTGCCCGCCCGCCCAACGCTAGACTTGTATTGTTATTATTGTATTCGGTGGATGGTTGAGGCAGACCGCCGTGCACTCTTGCACGGGCAGGCGCCCACTTGTATTATTAACGCCGGTGGAGCGCGGCTCCCGGCCATTGTAAACTCTCATTATAGAATAAAAGACCTCTTATTTTATATTATTGTCGAGTTGTTATTATTCTTATATTGTTGATGGTTTCCGCACATTAATGATATGAATTCATGTTTATTATGAATTGTTGAAGGCGTAGTTCGTAAAGTTAACTAACGGTGAACAAGTTATTAACTTAGGTGGTGCCACACCCGCTCAATTAAACGAAAAAAGAATTGGGGGCGTGACAGTTGGTATCAGAGCAGGTCTGAAGACTTGGAGAAGTCTTGCAGGAAGCTGGGCGAAGCAAGCGTGTATACACTTGGAAATTTGACAGGTGATATTGAGGCTTGAACAAGGTTCAGGTGTTGAAGCATTTGAAGGTAGTTTCAAGACTCGATTTGAGCAGGGTTGCTCGTGACAGTGACAAAGGTACTTGCAGGTGAAGGAAGCCGTTTCACACGAAGTGGAACAGGGGCTGGTTCATGGTTGCAAGGATCTTGGTAAAGCTGGTAAAGGTTGGAACCGGGTATCGTAGAGTTGGGCAGGCGGTACTACGTGCTGGTCATACGATTTGGGCACTTGTCAGGTAGGCAAATGGGACTGCGTGTGGGCAGGTATACACGGTTTGGGCGTTTGTGGACCAAACGAAGTATGAACCGGGGAAGACGAAGTACAAGGCATGGCAAGTTTGGGAGAAGGTGAAGGGAAGCTCTTGCTTACCTTATACAGGTTGAAGAGGTTGAAGGAAGAGACTCCCCGGATCTGAGATAAGCTTGAAGTCTTGGAAAATAATGTTGAAGGAGAGCTTCTTCAACTTGGCTGGAAAATGGAGCAAGGTGAAGTTGCAGATTGTGCTATCAAGGAAGAGGAAGTGATGATGATTGAAGATGTTGCAGACATGACCATGATGGAGGATGAACTTGAGTTTGATCAAGTTGGACCAGGATCGTGTAGTTTGCAGACATGGATGAATGAGGAGGAGCCTCATGATGATGAAGTAAGTATTGATACTTGTGTTTCATTTGGGCATTTGGTAGATGGACCATATGCAGGGAAGGGCAAAGCCAGTTTGCCAATGCTGGGGAGGATCCTACCATGGATGTCTATGATGAGACCTTGTATGGAGAAGCAAGGATTGTCGATTGTTGCAGGACTTGTTGGGGTTGCTTGTGACCTTGTGATGAAAGGTACAAGGGCCCGTGACAAGGGAGGAACATGATGATCGTTGTGGAGGAATGGGTCGTGCTTTAGCCACATGGCTAAGTGCCCGGCATGACTCATGGACAGGTTGAGGAGGGCACACATTTGATGATGCTTGGGTGGACTTCTCATGGCCGAGACCAAGAGATAGTCTTGGTGGAACCTTCAGTGGGGGAGCTATGATGGAAGGGACTTATGATGATGATATGGTTAGGTGACCGAGTTCACTAGACCGAAGATTGCAAACTTGGATGAGGATGGCCGATGGTTGTGATGAGTCTACTTGGTTGGACTACATGGGCAACTTAGTCATGGACATCAGGTTGGAGACATGAAGCATGGCAGTCTTATGCAGGGACATTATGTGGAGCACTTGTAGAGGTGTCACTTATGGGCATCCAAGGAGGAGTGCTAAGGCAGGAATGTTGTGCAGGTGGATTTGCTAGTGTGACATGGATACTTATTAATTATGAGTTGATGGAGGGGTTGTGCACTCTTGTACAACAAGGCCATGGACTTGGATGGTGCTGTGAGCAGACTATGGAGCATTCCTACTACATGGAAAGATGAGGCATCTTGCAGAGACCTTTGGGCCGAGACTTGTATGCTTGCTAGAGTTTTGGTTGGGGATGACTTATGGAGCTCATGATGACATGAGATTGTTGTGACTTTTGGGGACTTCATATATGGTGGACTTAGAGGATCTGATGCATTGAGGAGCTGAGGTCAGGGACTTTGATGCAGGTGCATACTTTCAAGTACATGCATGGGTGTGACTTGAAAGAGTGACTTGATGTGGAGGATCGATATGAGACACTTTGGAGTGATGGAGTTACGATGATGATGATGCCTTGGTGGCTACACTTGGGGCATGAGTTGAGCTGAGACTCAACTACCTTTTGACACATGGGAGCTGATTGATCTATGATCATGGGCAGCACATGGATAGATGAGGCAGGTGTATACTTGTTTCTATGGAGACTTGAGGGTTGACACATTGCAAATGTGATGGAGGTAGCTTCATGGACTTGGATGTGGCATACCGAGAGTTGGAGTTTGATGAGATGGTCTCTTCATATGGAGGAGGCACACATATGGATGATGTTGGAGTAGATGTGGCTCACTTCGTGTAGCACATTGACACCAAACATCATGAACAACATGTTGCAGAGGAGATGAGGACTACTTCATGGACCTGAGCATGGTTTACTTATATGGATGGATTCTTGATCGAGTTCAGGATGTGACAGGATGCTTTGAGGAACGACTGATGGTGGCATGAGGATGTGCATTCTCATGGTTTGGGCGTGACGGTTGGATTAGCTACCCAACTAGTTCAGACATGAGGGCTATAGCATGCACAGAGATGTGTTAGCATTTGTTGAAGTATCATGGCAGCAGTTCACATGAGGATGACGCATGATGAGGTCGACACGATATGTTGCAGTGAGCAGGCAGCTTGAGATGGAGGGACCAGCCTTCCACAATGGAGCAACATGTGGATATTGTGACATGGTGATTGATGATCATGGATTGAGATGACTTCCGATAGATGACATATTGTTGAGATGAGATGTTGGCACATGGTTGAGGTGTGCTAACACTTGTTGACATATCATGGGCAGTTTGCACATGGTGGTGATGACATGATGGAGTTTGACACATTGTTGCAGTGGACATGTAGCTTGAATTGGAGGGATCAACCTTCCAGGGTGGAGAGCAGCATGAGGAGACTGTGACAGGGTGGTCGATGATCATGGACATCTGATATACGACATACATTGGTATGGAGTATCTTGGTGACAGTTGGTTGCTAAGATGAGACATGGTGGAGATGTGGTTCTACATATGTTGCGATGATGATTGCAGTATGTGGAGGAGTTGACATCATGGGCATTGATGATCTTGGTGGATGGCTACCGAGATGGTATGTTGTCGAGGACGACAACGATTTCCGATGGGGGAGAATGTAATGCCCTGCGTTCTTGGGCACGGGCGCGCGCTTCCTCCGTTACGAAAATCAACTAAGTGTTGATGCGAGCGCTCCATGAATGACGAAGTGTGCGCGCGGTTATGGAGAGACATTCACATGTTTATATGATGGACAGGCAGGTTCACTTGTGCATTCAAGCCGACCAAGGGCGCAACCAGATGTTGGGCGAGCCGACGGTGGATAGAGCGATTGGTGGGTGAGTTTGATGTAGTTTGGAGGTCAGCCAAGATGGAGAGGTGACACACCATGATGCATATAAGTAGATGGAATGCACGCTCATTTGGAACACGAACTCCTCGCAGAGCATCTTCGCACAAGACTTGAGTGTGCACGAAGGTGTGAGGTAGTTCTACCGCAGGTCACACAAGTAGATGTGCCCGCCGAGCCGGGCGACGGTATTGTGTGGAATGGTGGTAGGGTGAACGGTGGTGCACACGGGCGCCCACCCGCACGGTGAATACTTGGCTTAGGTTGAGGCTTGGGCACGGGTCGTGCACGGGTGTGCCCGCCCACCCAATGCTAGACTTGTATTGTTATTATTGTATTCGGTGGATGGTTGAGGCAGACCGCTGTGCGCTCTTGCACGGGCGGGCGCCCACTTGTATTATTAACGTCGGTGGAGCGCGGCTCCCGGCCATTGTAATCTCTCATTATATAATAAAAGACCTCTTCCTTTATATTATTGTCGAGTTGTTATGATTCTTATATTGTTGATGGTTTCCGCACATTAATGATATGAATTCATGTTTATTATGAATTGTTGAAGGCGTAGTTCGTAAAGTTAACTAACGGTGAACAAGTTATTAACTTAGGCGGTACCGCACCTGCTCAATTAAACGAAAAAAGAATTGGGGGCGTGATAGGGATGGTCTTACATCGCTTTATGGATGATATGTTGTTATATGATAGTGCTTTCCTCAAATACCACTACCATTCCATTATATCACTATGATATGATAGAGCTTTCCCCAAATGCCATTGGAATTCCAGGATATGATTATTATTCAACAAATACAATTAATGTAGTGACAAGTCTAATTTGTTCAGATTTTGAGGAAATGAGAATATATGCTAGTTGCAATTCATCAATACCAATTATGGCTTTTCTATTTTAAAAAATATAATTCATAACATGCTCTGCTATTATCTTTTGCATGTTGGAATATTAACATAGTTAAAATTTATATTTTCTTTGATTTTCCCAAGCCTATGGCTGAATATGTTTTTAGTTTAGAGAATTTTTTGTTCATAGAAGGCATATAAAGCTTAGTGTAAGTATTAATGCTCACTACATGAAATGTAGGAAAAATGGAGCAATAAATTCTAAATCAGCGACAATATTTATTTTCACAAAAGAACAATTATATTCACAATTTTCACGAAAGAACAATTATAAATATAATTTGCAGAATTTGAACAATTATATTCACAATTTTCACGAAAGAACAATTATAAATATAATTTGCAGAATTTTAAGTACGGGGGATTTGAACCAATGAACTATCACAAGGAGTGCCTTAACAGTGCACCCATTCACCATCAATCCAAAGCCTTGTGGGCTTAGATCATTTTAAAAGTCATATGAAGGGCAATTTTAAAATAAAACTGTCATAAAAAAATTTCATGATGGGTGAGGGGACCTGTCAGAACATCAACTCTGTTGAAATATGCAATTTTTTTTGTCTGAAATTCATCGTGTAGCTGCACTTTGATTTGAAATCAATGACTATCAATGTAATTTTAAGGATTGCCATAACTCATCACATAATTCTTTAAAGTGTGCTAGCTCAATGGAAGAGCGTCTGCCTTACAAGCAAGAGGTTGGTGGTTTGATTCCACTATGTGTTAACTTGAATTAATCAACGATTTTGTAGTTTATTTTAATTAAATGTTTTTTATATTGATTTATTTCAATGGTGAGATATTTCTAGATTCATTGTTTTATATTGTCTCTAAATAGACAAAAGTGATATTTAAATAAATTTTGTATCGTCTTTAGAGAAACAATAGCTAGTACCAAAGACATGTTGTCTCTAATCCAAGTGTTGTCTCTAGAGAGACAAAGATGAAATTGTCTATAGAGAGAGACAAAAATGAAATTGTCTCCTAAGAGACAATAATGCTTGTGTTATATAGTCTCTTTATAGAGACAATATTTTTTAACACAATAATTTTTGAGACACCTCCTTAAAGGCAATATTTAAAACAATACACAAGTTTTTTTGTCACTGTTTACATAAAAATTATCTCAAATATTATCTTAAAACCCTCCTTTATATAGTAGTGTAGTTTCCATGATTATATTTCCTATCTTATAAATATCAAGATGATGATATAGTCGACAGTTGAATCTGAGAATATGGAAGCTGCCATCTGCTCACAAGATAAAATTATCACCGATGGAAATGATATGATATTTGGGGCTATCCCCTTTGAGCTCTTATAACCTAAACTTTTCTACCCTCTACGAACGCCATGTCATTAACTCAGGCGAAATTTGCAGCTGAAAATGCCTTCTACATGGGTCTAATAGCCTAGTCAACCCTTACTCTCATCGAAGCTCCTCATGTCTTTCAAGAGCTTCGTTTCCTTTTCCGGGTAATCTGAAAGTGTGGGCTTCTTGACCTTGTAAGACCCATCATCGAATCGCGAGAGCAGCAGCACATATCTGCTCCTGACCCTGTGCTATTGTAGCATGCCAGCACTAGGAATGGATATGAGCCCGCTTATCTCTTAATCAAACTTTTCCTAATGAGTCTATCCCTCCTGAGCGATATATATAGCTGATTTTGAAGTCTTCCTTTAATAGAATGTCGAGCAATATATTTATCCTCCTAAACACATAATTTTCTTCGGATAATGTAGGTATCCAGCTTTGCTATTCTCAATCGTGAAAGCCTGAGGAGCACTGCAAATTCTGATGCATGTACATTTTAATGGTTTTCTCAAAGATTCTTTAACACCCGTATCCTTAATTCGATTTGAATAAAGAGATTTTGTGGTAGTTTTTCGTATTTACTCTCAAGTTATGCGAGTGTTGAATCATTTTTGCTGAAGTATTGCACAAAGTACTATGTTTTTCATCCAACTTACTGTTTTTGGATTCTGTTTTGTGGTGTGAGTTTCTTTAATATTTCGCAGAAACTGGATTGGTTTTTATAAGAGTTTTGAAGGTTCCTGATCTATAGGTCTGAGATGGATATTGCCATATAAGGCTGAAGGATTCATGAGATTACTTCATGTTTTTATCAGACTTTTTTAATGATAGATGTTACCTTCACGGAAAATCCCAAAATTTTCCGTCATATTACTTCAACACATTAATGCACATGGATACGTTTGTAGGACAGTGCAAATCCATGGTTTTAGTGGCTGAATGAAATATGATATATGCAGGCATAAGGAACAAATCAAGGATAAAATGCATGTAACGTCCAACCACCAATGTTGATATATAGAGTTCTTAGAATTTTCATTTGTGAAATTTGAAAGAGATTAAAGATGATATTTTGGAATTGAGATATAAAATATATGCTAAAATTGTAAGTAGAGTTAATCATTATGGTTGATAATAGATGAAGAGGCCATAGATTCAATAGAAATCAAAATTTGAAATAACTAGTATTTTTGAAAAATAATATTTAAATTATGATATTAACAAATATTATTAAGTAATTGCGCTATTATTTAAATTATTATATTAATTTATTCAAACCAAATATTATTAATGTCTATAGTAGTTTTTGAAAAATAATGGTTAAATTAATTGATTAAAATCAAATATTATTAAAGATCTATTAAGGGAAAATAATCGAAAAATATAACTAACAAAAAAAAATCAAAGTGAAACTCCAAACAAAAAGAAGTCAAAAATTATAAAAAAAGTCACGAAGTCAAAAATTATAAAAAAGAGTCAAGACAAGATCGTATAACAAATAAAAAATTAAAATAAAATAATGGAAAATAAATAAAATAAAACAAAAATATACACAAGTAAATATATAAATGATGATGATGGTGGTTAACGTCCACTGAGATCAAACTTTCGGACCGAAACGAATTATTTAGTTTGATTTAAGATTTTATTCCTAAGCTGAAGTGTAATTTTGACAACATAAAAGGCTAGGAAGGTCAGTATTGCAACAAAGATTTTGAAACTGAGATCTAATGTGGTTGAAGGCGGGGCACTCTAAGAGGAAGTGATTTTCATCCTCGATGTTCGTATTCTGTGGAGATGTGAGAACCTTTCCATCCATGGTTAGGAACTGCAAAACAATCCGTTTCACTATGGAACTTATGAGAGTTCGTTCTAATCTTGACTATATATATATATATATATAAAATTTAACAAATTAAAATTTATTAAACAAATAACGAAGATACTAAAAACAATTAAGAAAAATAAAATATTTAAGAAAACACAAATAAATATTTATTTATTATTATTATTATTATTATTATTATTATATATTTTTTAATTTATTTATTTATTTTAATTAATTTATTTATTTATTTTTATTTTTATTTTTTAACTTACTTTATTATTTTTAAATTGACTGATATTAATTTTTTCATTCATACTTTTAACTATCTCTTTCTTTTATATTCATTTATTCATATAAGAATGGTCATGTTTTTATTTCCTTCTAATACTAATTTAACTTACTATTTTTAACTATTTATTTTTAACTAACTACTATAATGAATTATTTTTAATTACTAATTTAACATAAAATTTTAATTATTTATTAATAATTTTTAACTAACTATTATCATTAAATTATTTTTATTTATTTTATTTTTTGGAATTGGTCCTCCTAGGGTAACTTTTTCTTTTTCCCTTAAATATAATTTTTAATTATTTATTTTTAACTAACTATTATCATAAAATTATTTATTAATAATTTTTTACTAGCTATTATCATAAAATTATTTTTATTTATTTTATTTTAAAGGATTGGTCCCCCTAGGGTAATTTTTTACCCTTAAATATAATTTTTAATTATTTATTTTTAACTAACTATTATCATGAATTATTTTTAATTACTAATTTAACATAACATTTTATTTATTTATTAATATTTTTAACTAACTATTATCATAAAATTATTTTTATTTATTTTATTTTAAGGGATTGGTCCTCCTAGGGTAAATTTTTGCCCTTAAATTATTAAAAAGGGTTTTGATCCTGGGACCTAGTCAAAAGTAGTTGTTGGTCTTTTTAGCCATTGGAGGCTCTGCTCTGTCTATTTAACTTGCTACGCTGGATCTGTTTCTTCAGCTTGTCACGATGAACCACACTGGTTGGTTCGAAACACATCCACAAATGATGTTTCATGTGATCTTAAAAAAATCTTTTGTAAACACGAAAGATATTAAATATTATTTTTTGATAATTTATATAAAAATAAATAAATATTAATTTTTATATTTTTATATATTATGTAATAATTACCCAATTATATAGCTATACTAACGTGTAATATATATTAATAAAAATAAGCTTTAGGTTAATTTACAAAACAGTTAGTGAAACACAAAATATCGGTATACATATACTAACCCTTCCGGCACATTAACTATGGATAAATATTATAAATATTTTTATAGGTAAATTTATATTTATTTAAAAAATAAATCTTAATTAAAGTTATATAAATTATATAAAAATGTAACATTATTAAATTTAATATATTTTTTATTGCTTCGGAATAATTAATTTATAAATTTCGAATAGGTAATATTTAATTATATAAAGTGTTAAGCTGAGAGTTTTATGTATTAATATGGTTTCCATAAAATTAGATTATTAATAAAAAATAATAATAAAAGATTTAATAATATTAAGTTTTACTTTTTAATAGTATGGAGAGAATACACTTATTAAAATTAGTTATGTTTTCGTTAAGGATTTGGTATTTTGTTTGTATTTTCGGGTTAATATTATTTTTAGATTATTAATGGAAATTTAAGTAATAATAAAAGGTTTAATAATATTAATTTTGACAGGAGAATATATATTTACAAGTATTAAAATTATTTAGTTTTTCTTTTATGTTTATGTTTTGATCTTTTAGTTGTATTTTTGGGTTAATATCATTTTTAGACTATTAATAAAAATATAAGTAATAATAAAACATTTAGTAATATTAAGTTCGACCTTTTAATATTATTGGGAGAATATAGATATTAAACACTTATTAAAATTAGTTAGGATTTTTTTTGGTCTTTTAGTTGTATTTTTGGATTAATATTATTTTTAAATTATTAATAAAAGTTTAATTAATAATAAAATATTTAATAATATTAAGTTTGACCTTTTAATATTATAGGGAGAATATAGATATTACACATTTATTGAAATTAGTTAGGTTTTTTTTTATGTTTTGGTCTTTTAGTTGTATTTTTGGGTTAATATCATTTTTAGATTATTAATAACAAATAAAGTAATAATATAATATTTGATAATATTAAGTTTGGTCCTTTAATGTATGACAATAATAACTTGGAAGAAGAGTATTCTTACAAGCACCTAGGAATTGATATTCGTCACAAGCTCAACTGGAACCATAGCATTGAGAAAAGGATTAATGGGGGGTTGAAAGCTTATTTTGGTGTTGAAAATAATTGTAAAACAACAAACCTTGTAATGTGGGATTAAAAGAAGTTCCTCTTTGAAACTTTAGTCACTCCTGTTATCTTATATGGCTGTGAGGTTTGGGGTTGCAACAACTCTAGAGAATCATGGAGAAAGATTGATCAAATCCAGAAGCGTTTTATAACTTATAACCTGAAAATTAAATGTAATACACCCTATCATATTCTCCTTATAGAAGTAGGTCTTTCCCCTATTGAGAGCCTAGCTATGATTAGGTTTCTATTGTACAAGCACAAACTCAAAACATAGATGATCATAGAATTCCTAAGCTAGCTTTAAATTCCAACCAAAACCACCTAAGGCTCAATCGGGGGTGGCATAAAGACACAAGGGCCTAGTTAAACTATTGGGAGATCAACGAGAATGATGCATTGCAAGACATAAATAACATTAAAGATATTGTTACTTCTAAGTTCAAAGAAAAAATGTGGTGTGAGAAAGATTTAGCGCCTACAAGAAAATTAAGTTATTATAAGAAGGTCATCAACCCCACCCTAGAAGATCAAAAGTATCTCTCTATTTTAACTAGGTCAAAGAAGAAAATTAATATAGCAAAGATTAGAACGAATTCTCATGAGATTCATAGTGAAACAGGTCGTTGGGTAGTTCCTAAAATGCCATGGATGGAAAGGATCTGCCATATATGTGAGAATAGGAACATCGAGGATGAGAACCACTTCCTCTTAGAGTGCCCCACGTACAACCACATTAGATCTCAGTTTCACAATCTTTGTTACAATACTGACCTTCCTAGCCTTTTACAATGTCAAAATTACAGTGAGCTCGGAAGGCTTCTCTCCAAGCTTTTTGAGCATAGGAATAAAATATTAAATCAAAATAAATAATTTGTTTCTTTAGGTCTGATAGACCAATGTTTGGTCTCATGGGACATTAACCACCATCATCATCATCATCAATATTATAGGGAGAAGATAGATATTACACTGATTCAAATTAGTTAGCCTTTTTTTATGTTTTGGTCTTCTAGTTGTATTTTTGGGTTGATATTATTTTTAGAGTATTAATAAAAATTTAAGTAATAATAAAATATTTAATAATATTAAGTTTGGCCTTTTAATATTATAGGAAGAATATAGATATTACACATTATTAAAATTAATTAGGTTCTATTTTATGTTTTGCTTTTTTAGTTGTATTTTCGGGTTAATATTATTTTTAGATTATTAATAAAAACTTAAGTAATAATAAAAGGTTTAATAATATTAAGTTCAGACTTTTAATATTAAAGTGAGAATATAGATATTTCACACTTATTAAAATGATTTAGGATTTCTTTTATGTTTTAGTTTTTTAGTTGTATTTTCTCATTAATATTATTCTTAGATTATTAATAAAAATTAAAGTAATAATAAAAGATTTAATAATATTAAGTTTGGCATATTACACACTTATTAAAGGTAGTTTATGTAACATGGGCATTTCACATTTCTTTTACACACAGAATATTAATCAAAATTTAGTTATCCTTTCTTACATGAAATTTGGATTAGAATTTAGCCAGGGTTCAGTTCTTGATAACTATTCTTCTGTTTGTTTTATTGGTTTGGATGTGTTCCAATGGTTCAGGGTTTCTCCCACTCCCTCTTGCTTGCAAATCCGCATACAACAAACTATACCTAACATAAGACATCAGAAATTTAAAAACATAAAATTTATTAGTTGTTAAATTTAATCTGAGCGGTTTAATCAAGATTCAGTTGTAACTACCTCACCGACTTTGAAATAAACACAAAAATGGCTCTTGGATTGGATTTTTGGGGGGCGAATGCACAATTTTTTAAGGAGCTCCTCTTGGTTTAAAAAAAAAGGAACATGCGTCCAACACATGAGGGACTTGATTTTATGTTTTTTTGGGAGAAAATCGAATGTGCTTATGAGACTAATTTAGAAACATAGGGACATGGGATGTAGGCAGCTCGTTAATAACCTTACAAGATTTGTATTAATGATTGCTTGGTCTAACGATTTCATTGTTGAGGAAAAGCTCCTCGAAATTGGTGTCCTATAATTTTTGGCTTCGTATACGAAGCACCATAAGAATAACGAGTTAGTAGAGATGGATGCTCTCAACCAAAAGAGAAGCTCAAGTCATGTCAACCATCAAGCCATGTCAGCCATTTGAAAGATAAGTATACATGTTGATTACATGCTATTTCTTGAAAAGATAAGTTACTACAATATTTGCAGAAAAAGAAAGTTTATATACATTATGCATAGAGAGGATTTTGATGATTTTATGTTATTAGGAAAGAATGTTTGAGAATTTTACACATGGAAGAATTTATGTGAAAATTTAGAGCTATGTTATTAATCTTTGGGTTGTTTTTATTTATATCATTTTTGAAAAAGAAACATTTCCATACATTATATTTTTGGAAAGAAAAGATACATACATAAATTATAAAATATGATATAAAAGTTTATTGAGAAAAGAAAAGAATATTTTGTTTTATTTTTTTAGATTAATTTTTGGAAATACTTATATAACTTTAATTATAAGTTAATCAAGGTAAGTTTTGATAGGCTTTCATGGGTTGTGAAAATTAATTAGAGTAATCTCTTTGAAAAGAATCCATAAATCTATATGCATAAAAAGCATGGGTTACCCAAGTTGTTGCATTGAAAAGGTAGCAGGAAATTTGTATTTTTTATGCATAAAAGGGCAACTATTATGTTAGTATTCTTTGGGATAAGAATTTGTATTTAATGCAAAGGAAAAATAATTATTGTGTTGTCATTTCAAATAATACGTTGTTTGGTATTTAGTTATGGTGATAGGAATTAAGTTCCTTGCATGCACCAAGATAAAACTATTATGTTGGATATTTCTTTAGAAGCAATAAATTATTTGCTTGCACCAAAATGGACTACTATGTTTGATATTTCTAGAAAGAAATATGCTATTTGTTTGCATGAAAAATATAAATATTGTGTTTGATCTCTTGAAAGGAGATGCTTTCTGCATCCATGTTAATTACATCTATGATGATGGATTCTTTAGAAAGAATTATACTTGGAAAGTATATAATTATTGTGTTAGGATTTTGAAGAGAAACCAAATTTTGCATGTAGAAAAGAATAATCATTGTGTTAGACCTTGGAAGAGAAACAAGAAATCACATGGAATAAAAGCATTAGCTTTCTTTTGTAAAATACACATATCCACATGAAATAAATAATGACTAACACGTTATTTTTGTTTAGAGCAATGCATGTCTTTGTGCATACAATAGAATTTGTAAATAGCTCTATTTTGGGAAATATGCTTTTCGAAAAGGGACTTGCATTTGCATGTACAATAATGATGTCTATCATGTTAGTCTTCCATTAGAAAAGGGCATGTATGTTTATGTATTATAATAATATCTATTATATTGGAAAGATTACTTACTTACATGCACAAAGAAGAAGCTAAGGCGTTGTCTCTCTTTGAATATTTTTTTATCTAATTACATGCATGGAAAACAAAGATACGTTGCTAATATCCTTTAAATGGAATATGAATGGTTACAGTGGTATCCTTTGGATATGAATGCGTGTTGGTGCGAGAATGATCATAGTAGCATTGTAATTATTTTAACATACTTGATAATTATTTGTTTATAGATGCATAATGTTGTTAGAAAAATCATGTTTTGATATGATGTTTACATCTCATGTGTGCACATGAATAGATGTTAAAAGATTTATTTTAAAGACTGACCATTTATTGATTAATAGTTTATCTAATCTTGTCACTAATGCTTGTTGATGACAACAATGATAGGAAATGATGGCCATTTGTGCCAAAGACAAATTATGTTTATCATTGTGGCAGATAAGAACTAATGGTACATGCTGATGTGTTTGAGTTGCAGGATGGTCCACGGAATAATCATGCCACAAGGATATAGAGAGGTGATTTGTGGGTAAATGGTTTCATGACGATTGTAATAGTTTTTAGCTAGGTATGTTTCATTTCAATGCTATTTCATTGTAATATTTTATAACAATGGATAAGGGATGAACTCCCTTATAAGCCATTGAGCGAGGGGTGAACGCCCTCACGAGTAGTTAATAATAAAATTAAACATTTGTTGGTTTTCACCCTACGGGGTTTCTAGGGTATATCGTTGTTCAATGATGTGATTGCTTATTATGTCAGCTTAGTGATGTTGATTCCTTGCATAATGTGATGCTGATAATGTCAAGTATGTGATTAATTAATGTGGATGAAGGAATCATGAAATGGATACATGGTTACAACATGCAGTCTATGTTAATATAGTAAAAGAGTCGTTGTTAATGATTATGCAACATACTATTCCTCTCTTAAAATTACTTTATGTAGCAATGAACACTCTAGCTAATGGTTAATGAGAAATGTGGAATAGTGATTTGGATAATTACTTGTGGATTGTTTGTGTAAAATAAATTATAACTCCCTGCATTTTCATGTGAGGTTATCAAGATATGTTACAAGTGGTATCAGAGCTAAAAGTTGCAGCACTCGAACCTTTGATTGTTGTTAAGTGGAAAATAAATCTAGGTATGCCACCATTGGTCATTAGCGCAGGTATGAGTCTAAAAATCTAAATATTGATATATACAGTAGACTAATTTTGACATGATATGTGTGCTTCATGTTTATAAACACATTAAAGAGTAGTAAGTAATAAATTCTACTACAAAACTATGTTCATGAAATTTTAATCCTGATGTGGATAAAAGAAAATAAAACCTTTGGTAGACTCATCAAAAGATTTGAACACTCACTAAGGAAAGTGACAATCAACTACCAACTTTTGCAAATATGGAAATATTAATGATACATTTAATGAACATGACTAAAGTTACAATGCACTACACATTAAGATAGTTGGTAACAATGATTGGTTAGTGTTGCTTGACTAATTAATAAAATTATAGGCATGAATTGAATGTGATTTAAGATTGTCAATTTGTAAAAAAGGGATTATGGTAGTTACTTCATGTATTGGTTTGTTGATGGAAATACACTGTGGGAAATTGGAAATGTTTAAATTGTTACCTCAACTATCATTGGCATTTACACATTAATGAAAAATTTCATATACTTTTATGCATGATAGTATTTTTCCTCAAACCAAAATGATTTTTAAAGTGAATACTTGTTAAATGATGCATATTTATAACTAACGTTGTTGATGGGATTAAGTAGTGGTCACTTAATGGCAACAAGAAAACTTGTCATGGTAAAACATTGCAATGTCAATTGCAATTGTAAATGAGAAGGTATAATGTTATATGATATGCATGATTGTGTTACCTGGAAAATCATAATGCATACAACATTTATGTTAGTTACGTTTCATATAAATCTAGATATTGTGGACCCATGACAAGGGGAAAGTGTAAATGTATGTTTATTTTGTTAATGATGATGTTCATATGGTTCATTATGTAAATTACTTTGGAGAAGAGTGCTAAAAGAGAAATTTAACATGCTAGACAGTTGTGGATAGTTGAGAAAGGCTAGAAGGCCTTGGGTTGATGGTATTTTCCTACCTAGATTTCCTCTCCCTAGAGATACATTATCTCAATAAGGGAAAAGAGTTGGCCAAGATGGTGAAGAGGATAAAAACCCTGAGGCAACTTTGTTGATTTGGAGAATGTTGGAGGAGGCCCAAAATTTCCTCATAGACAGGACACTGTCAGAGGAATAGGTAGGACATTGCTAAGAGGAATATTATATTGGAACCTATGTGGTCATTAGAATTCTTGAGCTGGTTGGCCAGTGGAATTCTGTACTAGACCTTGCATGGTCTCTGTCAAAGAACTGTCTGGATGCGAAAATGACTCGATCTAGTTGTGGAAACTAGTTCCCATGGGTTGGGAGGAATATTTTTTAGCCTATTGTGGTTCTCATAGCTAAAAAAATTAACTAATCAAGTATGTGTTATGTTAAAAGAAAATTTTATATATAATTGTGTAAATACCTTATGTATAATTTTGGCATAAAATGAGCCTAGTGCTCAAAAAGGAATTACTGGAAGTGTAAGTTCTTTTATTAATAATCTTTTGAATGTCCTAGTAGGGGTTAAGAAAATTTTTACTTGGTGCAGTTATTAACTATTTCGATGATTAGAGAGCTAGGTTCTCTTTGGGTATTTTTAGTGGATGTCTTTAGCGGGAGCTAAGATAGTGTCCATGTGGTGCAATGATTTATCGTTTTGATGATTAGAGTGTTAGTGATCTCTAAGTACTTGTAAAAGTATTGTGATTTAAATATCACCCGACATTACATAATTGATTGATAGCTAAAAGTATTTCATTTGATAAAAAACATTGTGACTAATGCGATTGAATTTGTGAGTCATACATTAAAGCTTACTTGCCATGGAGTGTTGATGGGTCATCCAATCACTATTGAATTACTTGTGTAAAAGTGACCATGACTTGTAAGAGTAATTGGTAAGTAACGGTAAGTTGGTATAGAGATTTTGTTTTGTTTCTATATAATTGAATAGTGGCTAAGCTATGAAAAGTAGATATTGCTCAGTTTTGTAGTTTTAAATGCCTACAACTATAGATCAAATTTATTTCTTTTCCCTATTGGTATTCCTTGGAAATGGAATCCTTCATTTTGAAGCTAAAGGATCTTGTTTTCAGTTCTTTGGATTCTTTATAATGAGTAGAAATTAAGTCCTAGTGATATATGAACACCCGGGACGGTGTTCTCTTTAACAGGGGGACTATGTAACATCCGTATTTCATGTTTATTTTAGACAAAGAATATCAATCAAATTTAGTTATCCTTTCTTACATGATTGTTGGATTAGAATCTAGTTAGGGTTTAGTTCTTCATAACTATTCTTCTATTCGTTTTCTTGGTTTGGATGCATTCCAATGGTTGGGGGGTTTCTCCCACTCCCTCTTGCTTGCAAATCTGCATACAACAAACTATCCCTAAGATAAGACATCAAATATTTAATAACATAAAATTTATCAGTGGTTAAATTTAATTTGAGCGGCTTAATCAAGATTCAGTTGTAACTACCTCACTAACTTTTAAAGAAACACAAAAATGGTTCTTTGATTGGTTTTTTGGGGGACGAATGCTCAAGCTTTCGAGGGACTCCTCCTGGTTTGAAAAAGAAAGGAACATGTATCTAATACATGAGGGACATGGTGTTATGTTTTTGGGGGAAAAGAAATATGCGCTTACGAAAGTAATTCCGAAACACGGGAACATGGGAAGTAGGCAACTCGTTAATAACCTTACAAGATTTATATTAATGATTTCTTGGTCTAACGATTTCAGTGTTGAGGAAAAGCTCTTCGAAATTGGTGTCCTCGCATTTGTGGCTCCATATAAGAAGCACCAGACATAAGAATCACAAGTTAGTATAGTTGAATGCTCTCAAGCAAAAGAGAATCTCAAGTCATGGCAACCATCAAGTCATGTTAACCTTTTGAAAGATAAGTATACATGTTAATTACATTCTATTTCTTGAAAAGATAAGTTACTACAATATTTGCATGTTAGCCTTTTGAAAGATAAGTATACACGTTAATTACATTCTATTTCTTGAAAAGATAAGTTACTACAATATTTGAATAAAAAGAAAGTTTATATACATTATGCATAGAGAGGATTTTAATGATGTTATGTTATTGGGAAAGAATGTCTTAGAATTTCACATAAAATAATTTATGTGGAAAGTTAGAGATATGTTATTAATATTTGGGTTGTTTCTATACATTTCATTTTTGAAAAGGAAACATTTCGATACATTATATTTTTGGAAAGAAAACATACTTATATATATACATAAATTATAAAAGATGATATAAAAGTTTCTTGAGAAAAGAAAAGAATATTATGTTTGATTTCTTTAGATTAATTCTTGGAAATACTTCCATAACTTCAAATATAAGTTAATGAGGGTAACTTTTGATAGGATTTCATGGGTTATGAACTAAAGAATTATTAATTAGAGTAATCTCTTGAAAAGAATTCATAAATCTATATGCATAAAATACATAGGTTACCCAAGATGTTGTTTTGAAAAGGTAGCAGGAAATTTGTATTTTATGGAAAAAAAGGGCAACTATTATGTTAGTATTCTTTGGGATAAGAATTTGTATTGAATGCAAAGAAAAATAATTATTGCGCTGTCATTTAAATGAATACATTGTTTGGTATTTAGTTATGGTGATAGGAACTAAGTTCTTTGCATGCACCAAGCTAAAACTATTATGTTGGATATTTCTTGAGAAGCAATAAATTATTTGCATGCACCAAAATGGACTAATATGTTTGATATTTCTAGAAAGAAATATGTTATTTTCTTGCATGAAAGATATAAATATTGTGTTTGATCTCTTGAAAGGGGATGATTTTTGCGTCCATGTTAATTACATCTATGATGTTGGATTCTTTAAAAAAAATTATACTTGGAAAGTATATAATTATTGTGTTAGGATTTTGAAGAGAAACCAAAATTTGTGTGTAGAAAAGAATAATCATTGTGTTAGACCTTGGAAGAGAAACAAGAAATCACATGGAATAAAAGCATTAGCTTTATTTTGTAAATACACATATCCACATGAAATAAATAATGACTAACACGTTAGTTTTGTTTAGAGTAATGCATGTCTTTGTGCATACAATAGAATTTGTAAATAACTCTATAAAGGGATAGATGGTTTTTGAAAAGGGACTTGCATTTGCATGTGCAATAATGATGTCTATCATGTTAGTCTTCCCTTAGAAAAGGGCATGTATTTTTATGTATTATAATAATATCTATTGTATTGGAAAGATTACTTACTTACATGCACAAAGAAGAAGCTAAGGGGTTGGTTCTCTTTGAATAAGTTTTTATCTAATGACATACATGGAAAACAAAGATAAGTTGCTAGTATCCTTTAAATGGAATATGAATGGTTACATTGGTATCCTTTGGATATGAACACGTGTTGGTGTGAGAATGATCATAGTAACGTGGTAATTATTTTGCCATACATGACAATTATTTGTTTATACATGCACAATGTTGTTAGAAAAATCATGTTGTGATATTATATTTACATTTCATGTGTGCACATGAATAGATGTTAAAGGATTTCTTTTAAACACTAATTATTGATTGATTAATAGTTTATCTAATCTTGTCACCAAATCTTTTTGACGACAACAATAACAATAAAGGATGGAGATTTGTGCCAAAGACAAATTATGTTTAACATTGTGGTAGATAAGAACTAATGGTCCATGTTGATGAGTCTGAGTTTCAGGATGGTCCACTGAAAAATCATGCCACAATGATATAGAGTGGTTATTTGTGGATAAATGGTTTCATGATGATTGTAATAGCTTTTAGCTAGGTATGTTTATTTTAATGATATTCATTGTAATATTTTATAACAATGGATAAGGGATGAAATCCCTTATAAGTCATTGAGTGAGGGGTGAACACCCTCACGAGCATTTATTAATTAAATTAAACGTTTGTTGGTTTTCACCCTACAGGGTTTCCAGGGTATATCGGTGTTCAATAATGTGACCGCTTATTATGTCAGTTTAGTGATGTTGATTCCTTGCATAATGTGATGTTAATAATGTCAAGTTTGTGATTAATTAATGTGGTTGAAGGAATCATGAAATGGATGCACGGTTACAACATACAATTTATGTTAATATACTACAAGAGTGGTTGTTAATGGCTATGCAACATACTATTCCTCTCCTAAAATTACTTTATGTACTAATGAACACTCTAGCTAATGGTTAATAAAGAATGTGGAATAGTGATTTCGATAACTATCCGTGAGTAGTTTGTGTAAAATAAATTTTAACTCCCTGCATTTTCATGTGAGGTTACCGAGGCATGTTACAGTTAGGTTTTCTTTTATGGTTTGGCCTTTTAGTTATATTTTTGGGTTAATATTATTTTTAGATTATTAATAAAAAATTAAGTAATCATAAAATATTTAATAATATTAAGTTTGGTCTTTTAATATTAAAGGGAGAATATAGATATTACACACTTATTAAAATTAGTTAGGTTTTCTTTTATGCTTTTGCCTTTTAGTTGTATTTTTGGGTTAATATTATTTTAAGATTATTAATAAAAAATTAAGTAATAATAAAATATTTAATAATATTAAGTTTGACCTTTTAATATTATAGGGAGAATATAGATATTACACACTTATTAAAATTAGTTAGGTTTTATTTTACTTTTTGGTCATTTAGTTGTATTTTCGGGTTAATATTATTTTTAGATTATTAGTAAAAATTTAAGAAATAATAAAAGATTTAATAATATTAAATTTTGTGTTTTAATATTATAGGGAGAATATAAATATTACACACTTATTCAAATTAGTTAGGTTTTCTTTTATGTTTTGATCTTTTAGTTGTATTTTTGGGTTAATATTAATTTCATTTTGGTGAGGAATTTTTGTAATTAAGAGTTTGAATTACATAGTTCGCACAATATAATTGCTCCAAAAAATTTTAAGATTTTATTAAAATATTTCAAAGTATAATTATAATAATAATAATAATAATATAAACTCTTTCCATGTGGTCTTGGATATACAGTGATCCAGTGTTTTGTTAAGGCACTTTTTGATATGAAGTCACTCGTTCAATTGCCTACCCAAATGAAAACGATATATTAGATATGATGAAAATATAATCCTTCCAAACTTACAAAAAAAAGTAATAATTTAAACTCCACATTAAAATAAAAAAATTAAAACTTGTAATTATAAAAATAACACTAAATATAAAAAATATTTACTAACTAATTTTCTCAAACAAAAAGTTAAATTCTTATTTAGAAAATAAAAAATAAACAATAATTTAGTTAATTAAAATCAGATAACCATGTCAATGAGGAGGAAACTGCTGACCTCCTCTCCAACATCCCTCATCTGGTCAGCCCTGAAGACAATTCTGTTCTCATCAACCCCATCACTGAAGAAGAAGTCAGCAAAGTCATTTGGTCTATGGATCCAGACAAGGCCCCTAGGCCTGACAGATTCACCATTCACTTTTACAAGACCTGCTGGGGCATTATCAAAAATGATCTGCTAAAGATGGTAAAAGGTTTCATGGGAAAAGCCAAGGTAGGAGGAGGAACCAACTCCACTTACCTCGCCCTCATCCCAAAAGAAACCAACCCAGAAACATTCTCCAGATTCAGGCCAATGTCGCTTTGTAACGCCTCATACACAATTCTGGCAAAGCTGCTAGCTAACAGGATCAAGCCACTGCTCAACAGGCTGATATCTAGCAATCAAGGTGGCTTTGTAGAAAGCAGGCACATCTTAGATAATGTCATCTAGGTGCAGGAGATTATCCACTCAAGCAATTAGCGCAAAGAAAAAGGCATGCTGATAAAACTTGATATGGCCAATGCCTTTGACCGTGTCAACCGCTCCTTCCTCTTCAAAGTCCTCCTCTCCTTTGGCTTTTCCCCCCATTTTGTCAATCTTATCACTACCTGCACCCACAACCCCTGGATTTCCCCTCTTGTAAACGGCCGACCCACCTCCTTTTTTCAAGCCCAGAGAGGCCTCAGGCAAGGATGCCCGCTCTCCCCTTTCCTTTACATCTTGATGGCAAACTCCCTCAGTAGAAAGCTAGCTGCCGAAAAAGCCTCAGGCTCCCTCCCTGGCCTCAAACCCTCCTCATCCTCCCCTGCTCAAAACCACGCTCTTTTCGCGGATGACTCCCTCCTCCTGGGAGGTGCCTCAGCCAGAATAGCCAAAGCCTTTGATTCTGTTCTCAATTGCTATTGCAGGGTCTCGGGAGCTTCTATCAATAGAAATAAAAGCGAAGTCTATGGCTGGAACATTGGGCAGTAGGAGCTCACAAGTATCTCCAATCTGTTAGGTTTTAAAGGACATGCTAAATGGGAAAAGATCAAATACCTTGGCCTCCCCATCATAAACGGCTTCAACAAGAGGTCGTTGTGGTCTGAAATCATCAGCAAAATAAAAACAAAAATTACAGGTTGGGGAGGATATTGGCTTACAAAAGTAGGCAAACTCATCCTGATCAAGACTGTCTTATCGACGCTCCCTATCTACCAGGCAACCTTCCTTCTCGCCCCCAAAATCATAACAGATCAAATCTCTAAAATTCTCAGGGAATTCCTTTGGAAGGGGGGGAAAGGAAATCAAAACAAGTTTCATTTAGGTGGTCAAGCACCCAATCTCTGAAGGAGGCCTCCAGATTCGTGATCCAGCATTAGCCAACCTGGCGTTGGGAGGCAAGATCATTTGGAAACTCTTCAAAGAGCCCAAACACCCTGTCAGCGACATGATGAAAACAAAATATGCGCATAACGTCCAACTCAGAAATATCCAGTCAGCGCATTCAAATCACTGCTCCCAGGTATGGAAACTATGTAGTAAAACAATGAGTTTCTTCATGCGCAACGTGTACAGGATCCCAGGAAGCGGTAAACACATAAATCTGTGGCAAGACAGAATTATGAATCGTGATCCCCTCGTGGAAATAGATGAAATAACAGAGTTAAAATGTTGGCTTGAACGTGCAGGTATAAAAAGCCTCCACGATCTGTCAAACTGGGATTGCCACGATAACTGGCAAAGTTGGGATTTTTTTTGGAATTCCAGAGCGACTATATCAGCAGAAGAGCGTCCTAGAAGATCTGTTAGAAGAAGCCGCCCTAGTGAACGGAAAGATGAAGGATCGCTGGGGATGGGGGCATTCTGGAATTTACACAATAGCCGCAGCCTATAATGCCCTTCAACCAAACAGGAACAGTAGTAAACCGCCAGAATTCTGGAAGAAAGTTTGGGAACAGCTAGCACTACCCAAAGTAAACTTTTTCTTCTGGACGCTGGTCCACAACAAGTTGCTATCTGGAGACAATTTGATGAAGAAAAGCATAGCAGGGCCGCATAGATGCGAGCTGTGTAGAAGTAGCTTAGAAACAGCCAGACATCTCTTTATGGAATGCAAGTTTGCCAAAGAAGTATGGGGTCTCATTCTACAAGAGTTACAATTCCCAACCCCCTCTTATAATTCTGTTGTTGATCTATTCGACTCATGGAATCAAAGCTACCGCAGCAAAATTCCCAGCAAGTCCATCTGGAGAAAGTCTGGAACGCTATCCCCAAGTTTGTATGCTGGCAGATTTGGTTGACTCGGAACGACTTGATATTCAATGACAAGCTGCAAACTCCTTTTGTGGCAGTGACAAAGGTCAAATCGCTTCTCCTTGAAGCAGTCCAATAGCAACATTCTCTAGAAGACTCCTTGCTCCTCCCCGAAGAAGAGAGGTGGTTGGGCCCCCTCTCCCCTCAGCCTCGGAAACAGTTAACAGCCCCTCATTCAGCGAACCCGGAATGGCGCAAAATGGACTCCGAAGCCAACTTCCATGAATGGTTGCATCAACAAAAAACAATCACGATTTTCTTTGACGGAGCCTCCAAAGGCAACCCCGGGACAGCAAGAGCTGGAGGGGTCATCTATGCCCTGGATGGCACAAAAAGGGACAGTTTTTGCTGGGGTATCGGGCAAAAAACCAACAACCAGGCAGAGATTCAAGGTCTCCTTATAGCTTGTCAAATAGCTAGAGACAGAGGTGACAAAGAATTCCAAGCATTTGGAGACTCAAAGATCTTAATAAAAAATTTAAACACGGGCAAACTGTTTAACAATGCATGTCTCGACAAATCTCTAAATAGATTAAAGAGCGTCCTACTTGACTTTGACTCCTATAAATTCCCCCATATTCTCAGAAGCCTGAACAGTGAAGTAGACCTGATGGCAAACAAAGGCTGCATGCTGGGGAAAGGACAACTCGTCATTAATGGCGAAAGCTCTTATCGTCCCTGTAATCCATGAGGATCTTGAATATTATATCAGCATAAGAAACAGAAATGGAAGTAATGTAATGATGGCCGCCATGGCGTGAGTCCAATCTATTCCTCATATTAATAAAACATACCCGTTTCAGTGAAAAAAATTAAAAAATTAAAAAAAAATAAAAATAAAAAAAAAAAAAAAAAAAAAAAAAAATTTAACATTACCATGCTTCATAAGAGGGCTTTTTAGTTTCGAAATACATAAGAAAACTTATGAAAAATCCCGAAAATATTCAATATAAATATTTAGTAAATTAAATTTACCCTCCATCAGATTTTATAGAAACTTCGTCCAAAAATATAGGAGATGGAAAGGAAAACATTAGACCATCTTTTTGTAGTTTACTTAAAAACACAGCACATGTCACGCCAGCTTAATTTTTACATAATCTGTATGTAATTAAGCAAATACAACTTTGGAGAACTTATTCCTCGACGTCACTGTAAGAACCGCTTAAGGTCAGGATTGGATGAACTGTAAGTACGGCTTAAGGTCAGTATTGTACAGCGAATTCATTTGAGTTAATGTATTTTCTATATTTCAAGTAATGAATCCGCTGAATGGCAAACAATAAAACCCATGCTATTGGGTATTGAATGCCCTCTAAGACACTATATTTAATGCACTCTGAAAGCTTGATGGGACAGCCCTGGTCATTCTCCTCCGCCTTGATCGCCACCGCCACCACCATTCCATAAGAAAGCTCGCATATACGATACATACGATACACGATATACAATGTACGCATACGTACGCATTTAATTGGCGAATTTGAATTCTGAGTTTGAATGCGAAGCCCGCTCTTACAGCCGGAACTTGCTCTTGGAGTTGAGCCCCACACAGACATGTCGGCCCTCACTCTTCTTATACCAAACGAAGTTCCAGGACTTCAAGTGTTCAATGATGGTCACTGGGTTTCTGCCACTTACATTCCAAACGCTATCATCGTCCATATCGGCGACCAGCTGGAGGTTACTAAGTTTCTTTCTATGCGTTTTTCTTTGTTTTTTCTCTCTTCCTCTCTGGACTCGTAATACCATAAATTTTGATTGATGAATTTGTGGATGTGAAGATATTGAGCAATGGGAGATACAAGAGCGTTTTGCATAGGAGCGTGGTGAGCAAGGAGAGGGTGAGGATGTCATGGCCAGTGTTCTGCACCCCACCTCTTGACACCGTCGTCGGCCCCATGAAGGAGTTGATCGATGAGAATAACCCTCCATTGTTCAAATCCAAAACATACAGAGAGTTCAAGCATTGTAAGATCAACAAGCTGCCCCAGTAGAAAGCTACCACTCTTGTTACAGCAGCTTTGTTTGTTTGCTTAATAATTCCAGGCATTAGTTATATAATCTCATGATCATCATAGCTTAACATGTAACTTTCATGGTAATCGTTTAATAGTTTCAGCTTTGAATAACTCTAGCCATGGTTGCTTAATGACTCTTGTGATGAGTACAATCTCATAGTCATGATGGCTTTAGTGTGTAGCTTTCATGGGTAATCGCTAAGGTTTCATGAGCAATAGTTTCAGCTATGAATAGTGTATGGTGCAAAATATGTTTTATCAAATAGTTTTCGGTGATTTCTCAACCGATCTGGCCATAAATTGCATTTAGTTTAAGAAGGCAAGGGTTTCAGTCCTTTGACATTATTTGCGTTTCGTTTAAAATGACAGAGGAAAATGGTTGGTTCAAATCATTTGGAATCCTCACATTTCTTATTATCATTATATTTCTATATAATCGTTCCTAAGATTGCTTTCAGAGCCTGCTTTCCATTTTCAGAGTCCGAAGATGCCTTTGAAAGCCAAGCTCTCCATTTTCAGTCTCCACATTCTTGGTTAATCTTGGATTAAAATGTCGTTGTCTCTATTTTCAGTCTTCATATTCTTGGTTAATTTTGGATTAAGATGTTGTTGGTGTAGGTATAGAAAAATATGTTATTTAATTAATAAATATTAATATTGATTTTTTTTCAATTTCCTAACTTTATATTTAACTTTTGGCTACTAATTTTGATTCTTATGTATTTATTATAATTTTAAAATAAAAATAAAATTCTTAATTATTTATTATAATTTAAAAATAAAAATCTATTTTAAGTAATATTATTTGTATTACAAATATTTATATAAATATTTTTTCTAGATTTTAAACATTTAACTTTAAAATTTTGTTTTAAATGGAAAACAGTGGAGTGATAGATTGTCAATATCAATACTCAAATTGTCAAATCTATCCATTTCAATGAGCCCTGTTTATTTAATCGGTTAAGTTTAGTATATTTAGATTTTTTATTCAAAAATTAGTATTTCAGTGATATTACAATTTACTCAATTTTAAAAACAAAACTATATGAACAAAATAAAAAGTAATTTATGGAACACTATTTAAATATACTCGATATGCTAAAAGGTAAAAAAATTTAAATTTGCAAATAGATGTGATAGGAAGTTTGGGAAAAAATGATATATTTGAAGGAACCATCATCTTATGACGCTTTGTTTTTTTTTTAACTATAAATAAACAAAATTTTATGAACAAAATAAAATGTAATTTATGGTACAATACTAGATATGATAAAAAGTAAAAAGATTTAAATTTGCAAATAAGATGTGATAGGAAGTTGAAAAACATGACATATTTGAAGGAACCATTATCTTATGACACTATTTTTTTTTTTTAAACTATAAATAATGTAGTTAAGTTTGGAATCAAATAAGCATTTTCAATTTATCTAATTATTTGCTAGCTACATCCACACCAAGATCACATAATACCTTAAACACCCAGTAACATTGGGAACACATAGATATTGAGGCATTTGCAGCAAATGTCCAAAATTTACAATGCATTCTACATATCATTTACTTTTGTTTTACATTCTAGTAACTATAGAAACAACAAAATCATGTAATAGAACATCATGAGTACAACAGGTATTGGTCACCTTGGAGTGGAGATTTGATCTTGGCCTTTCTACTACTACTTGCACTCCCTTGTTGTCATCTGTGTCCAAGTGTGAATGTTGATGTGCTCCGACCGAATGTTAGTGACCCACCGGTTGACCTCCAAGCATACTCTATGAGTATTCTTTTTCCCCACAGATCCCCTCGCTGCAATGGGCCTATACAATAGAGGAAGAAAACTAGTTGATGGAGGTGAGCACCCATGGTTAACGAGTCCCCTCTCTAAATGCCTTCACCTCACCAAACTCACTATAGCTCGTAGTCACTCACAATAACATAATCCCATCCATCGAACAGTAGGGTAAGCAAAAGTCCCATCTCCCATAGCTTGCCCTTTAATTTATAAGAGGCTTCATAGATGACACTTAGCACTTCATGCATAATTAATTATTTTTATTAATCCAAAAGTCTGATTATTCACCCACCCATGTGTCACCCTCTTACTAAGGCTCTCCAAAATTATTTACTTAAAATTCTAATTCAAACATAATATTTTTCCTCACCCCAACGAGACTTTCTATATCTTCTCTTAGTTGTCTCTTGACCCCCTTTTTCTACTCAATTTGTGTTTGTTACTGAAGTGAACTGACAAGTATAAGATTTGGTCCCCCAACTACCTCTTAATTTAACTCAAATTGTCTCTTGGATGGAGATTCTTGTATTGGCTCTTGCCACATGGAGGTTCTCTAAATGTCCTACAATCTAATTTATTAATATTTAATTTTATTCACCACCCTCTTCTCTTATGGGGTTAAAAATCCATTAGTACTAATCTTTTTAATTCGCTCTATGTCCATCCCCCCACTCTTGCCTAGTAAAACACTTATGCACATTTTCTACTCAAAATTTCCCAAATGAGGGGAGGTAGAGTTCTCAAGTGGTCCAATTTTAAAGTAAAAAAGTAAAGAGTGGAGGAGTTGTACAATACTCTTTATCAGTTATATTATATTTAAATTATTTTCTATTATTAATTATTAAACAATAATATGGAAAATAAATGAATTTTAATATTATTTAAAAATAATCAACTTCATATCATAATATTTAAATGAATTTCAATATTATCTAAAAATAATTGAGTCGAGGAGTTGTACAATATTCTTTATCAATGATATTATATTCAAATTATTTTATGTTCATTATTAAACAATAATATTGAAAATAAATGAATTTTAATATTATTTAAAAATAAATAACTTCAGTTCCTAATATTTAAATGAATTTCAATATTATTTAAAAATAATTAATTTGTATTTATATTTTTTTTTTACACAAATCAATTTATAATGTTTAACTTTACTTAAAACAAAAACAATATTTAATCAATGCAAAAGTAAAAACAATATATCTTGCCCTACCTATCTGCCCCAAAGTATAATAATTATAACCAATTCATTTTTACCACTTAACGATAATCATCCCATTAGGGGAGAGCCTTCTATTGTTGTGCAGGGACCAATATTAGTTATAGTACTGGTCCCACACATCCATAAAAAAAAAAAAAATATTCATAAATCATCAAAAATATGCACATAAATAGTTTATATTAAGCTATATAAGTTATATAATTTAGTACAAAATGGGCCCACATATTGATTGGGCCAATAAGTGTCAAATACCAAACCTTAACATCACATATTGACAAGACATAATGTCCCAAATATCTCTAGCTCTGAATTACCAAATAAGTCAAAATGCACTACAAAGCATTCCATTGAATTCTATTCACGAGTACACCTATCCCATCAAACAATCACCTACATATTTCCACTGGAGCAACACATCCCATTGCTCAGTAATACCTGCACAAGAATAGGTGAAATGTGTGTCAACCATATGTACATGTGTATTTAACCATCCAACCTATTGAAGACAATGAATGACAACATTCAATTCTCAACATTCCATTTAGGATTAAAGAAAATAAATGACAACATTCAATTCAGGAATTAGTTCAAAGGATGCAATAAATGACACCAACCCTTTCAATTCAAGTATTAAAGACACCAGACTTTTCAATTCAAGAATTAAAAACAGGAAAGCACATGGATCAACCATCAAAGATTATCAACCACTTGATCATGTACAAATCAATCCAAGACACACATTTGAATTTGGGAGATGGAAATCTATGCCTATCTTCCCTACCAATTAAATTCTATATGAAAAAACTATAAAACATCAACTCTTACTCATTCTCATTTCAAACATTCATTCTATGCATTAGCTATTGGAGACATGTAATCAAAGTGTTGAGACATTGTTACATTCATTCTATTCAGAAGTTGTTGGAAACATACAAATTGAGTGCGTGCACAATGTTACATTCATTCTATTCATCAATTGTTGGAGACATACAGGTATGTTTTTGTTGAATAATGAATAATGTTATTTATGTTGAGAAACAAAGGTAAATTAAAGCCATTACAACCAATTTCATTATTGATTTACTGATTTAGAAACCAAATTCATTACCACTATAACCTCAAATCTGACCTTGCAACTCAATATCAGACTACTTTAATAGAAAAGAATATCCTTTCAAAGAGCAAAGACAGATAACCTCAGGTACTAAAGCCATTACATCCAATTTCATTACTGATTTAGAAACCAATTTCATTGCCACTATAACATCAAATCTGACCCTTGCAACTTAATATCAAACTACTATAATAGTAAATAATATCCTTTCAAAGAACAAAGACAGATAGCCTTAGGTACTAATGGCATAAAAGCAACAACCTCCATACAATAGCTAGAACATGGGTTGCTTATAAGAAGGTAACCGAACAGTCTTCCTTCCAATCCTTCTTCTGATCAGTTGGTTATGTTGTTGATTGAGGAGTGGTGGATTCGGTTGTTGACTCAGCAAAAGTTTCTCCTGTTGATTAAGTTCTTGATTCAACAACTGATTATGAGAATTAACCAATTTCTCACGGAGAGAATGCCACCAGCTTCTTTAGCATCAACGCGACCCAATAATCCGTTGATTCACCAGTGTTTAGCATCAACGCGACCCAATAATCTATTGATTCACCAACGTTTAGCATCAATGCGACCCAATAATCCATTGATTCACTAGCTTTAGAGGCCCTCACTAGGCTTGAGTTATTAGTTCCCATCCTTGGGCTTAGATACCATCCACCATCCTTTAGTTCCCATCCTTAGGCATGGTTTAGTTACCTCTTTCGTATCCCTATCTATCTACCTTCTCTTTAGGCAATCAAGTGGCACTTTTATCGCATCAAATATGGCCTTGCCCCCACGAAATTTGGTTAGGTTATCCCATGAAATTCCAAGACTTATTGGGTAAGGTATTCATGTCTAATCCCAGACTGAAAATGTGAATGAAAATAGTGAAAGCAAAGTTTTTCAAGAATTTGTTTCAAGCGAACTTTTTGTCTGCAACCTCCGGTACAACGAAAGGGATGGTTACCTAGCTAAATCCAATAGAAGCACCTATACCTATAAGGGCCCATGCAAGCACCTACACTAATGATTATGTTGTTGTGTTATATATGTAATTATCCAATACTATCAAGCATCCATTTTCATTCCCTGACTGCATAGTCATTCAGCCAAAGGAGCACCCAAGCATTGCGGGGGAACCCAACTAATGATATTTTTGATCGGAAGGAAAGAACTTCCCTATGCCCTCCACATAGGCATAGATCCTCATATATTTGTGCCTATAATCTCTACCCTAAATCATTTTGATATGGGTGATTATGCATCTATCTAATCAATGAAAATGTTACCTTAGGAATCAAGTTTCGAGAATGACTGCTCATTGCATATTAATTATAAAAAATTTAATATATGAATTAAATTTATATAATTTGAAAAAAACATGTAATAATATTTTTAATCGAAGTTTCATTGCAATTTTATTATGAAATTTTTTTAACTTATAATTAATTTTTGTTACAGTATTATGGTACCCAATATAAAATGTCAATTTACATCAATTGTACTTATATTATAGTGCCTCGCTCTAGTTGACTATCCCTGATATGACAATATCATTAATATAGCATTAAGGCTCACTCAGTATTCTTTGAGGACCTCAGGTTGAGGATCTAGCTATTTGACTCTACTATTAGTGGATGTGATGGTTATATTTGTTATCTAATTGATGTTGTGATGACAACAACTGTGATGGATGCATTTGTTTCCTAGTTGATGTTATGACGATGATAGATGTAATGGATGTGTTTATTTCCTAATCGATGTTATGATAATAATAGTTGTGATGGATGTGTTTATTTCCTAGTTGATGTTATGATGATGATAGTTGTGATAGATATGTATGTTTTCTACCAATATTATGATGATAATAGTTGTGATGGACGCATTCATTACGTTGGCTACTTACATTAGTTTTGGTTCATAGTGAACAACGATGTTGATGAATATGTCATGTTGATGATTTAACATATGTTATTATCTCAATGATTAACATTGTAAAACATTACTACTAATGATTATCGAGTATGGCAAGAGACCACTAGATGCATTTGTATGTGATGAGTCGATGACATCTAGTTTGATGGAATTGAATATTTTTCTTTGAAATTTTAAAGTTCAGTTTGAATTTTGTTGTAAATTCTAATGACATGTTAGTGGATGAAGGCACATGTTAGTTGCTTGGCCGAATGACTCACATATGGGTGATGGGGTTGTACAAATAGATGGAACTTCATGAGAGGGGTAGGACAATGTCCCTGATTTCACCTGCTAGAAATTTCATCATGACTTGGATGGAAGGGTTGGGATACCTTCTCCTTGAAGATAACGATGTCATGGGGGCAGGTCCCAATTTGGGTTGTTGATGAGGACTTTACTGGGGGGCACACATCAAGGAATATTCCTTGATTCCCAACACCATTATTCTCACTATAGAGGGTGACATAAGAGAGGATATCATTCCCCACAATCACACTTAGCTTTCCCTTCGTAATCATTATATGCTTGAAGGGCATACAAATTGGCATGCTTGGAACTTCAAGGGAAGTTATTGAAGGGCACGACCGATTTCGTATCCTTAGCATCAAGAAGAAACTGTTTGACGTGGTACCCTTGGAACTTCGAAGGGAAGTTATTGAAGGGCATAACCGACTTTGCACACTAGGCATCATGATGAAACTACTATAATATGATAATCATACTAATTCACATAATGTGGTAAATAAAGTTTTAAAGCCAAGTTATCTAACCAAGAAAAAAAAATTGGGGTAAAGGGAGAATAGGAAGAAATAAAAAAAATTGGAGCACTTGAGAACTCTACCTCCCCTCATTTGGGAAATTTTGAGTAGAAAATGTGCATAAGTGTTTTACTAGGCAAGAGTGGGGGGGATGGACATAGAGCGAATTAAAAAGATTAGTACTAATGGATTTTTAACCCCATAAGAAAAGAGGGTGGTGAATAAAATTAAATATTAATAAATTAGATTGTAGGACATTTAGAGAACCTCCATGTGGCAAGAGCCAATACAAGAATCTCCATCCAAGAGACAATTTGAGTTAAATTAAGAGGTAGTTGGGGGACCAAATCTTATACTTGTCAGTTCACTTCAGTAACAAACACAAATTGAGTAGAAAAAGAGGGTCAAGAGACAACTAAGAGAAGATATAGAAAGTCTCGTTGGGGTGAGGAAAAATATTATGTTTGAATTAGAATTTTAAGTAAATAATTTTGGAGAGCCTTAGTAAGAGGGTGACACATGGGTGGGTGAATAATCAGACTTTTGGATTAATAAAAATAATTAATTATGCATGAAGTGCTAAGTGTCATCTATGAAGCCTCTTATAAATTAAAGGGCAAGCTATGGGAGATGGGACTTTTGCTTACCCTACTGTTCGATGGATGGGATTATGTTATTGTGAGTGACTACGAGCTATAGTGAGTTTGGTGAGGTGAAGGCATTTAGAGAGGGGACTCGTTAACCATGGGTGCTCACCTCCATCAACTAGTTTTCTTCCTCTATTGTATAGGCCCATTGCAGCGAGGGGATCTGTGGGGAAAAAGAATACTCATAGAGTATGCTTGTAGGTCAACCGGTGGGTCACTAACATTCGGTCGGAGCACATCAACATTCACACTTGGACACAGATGACAACAAGGGAGTGCAAGTAGTAGTAGAAAGGCCAAGATCAAATCTCCACTCCAAGGTGACCAATACCTGTTGTACTCATGATGTTCTATTACATGATTTTGTTGTTTCTATAGTTACTAGAATGTAAACAAAAGTAAATGATATGTAGAATGCATTGTAAATTTTGGACATTTGCTGCAAATGCCTCAATATCTATGTGTTCCCAATGTTACTGGGTGTTTAAGGTATTATGTGATCTTGGTGTGGATGTAGCTAGCAAATAATTAGATAAATTGAAAATGCTTATTTGATTCCAAACTTAACTACATTATTTATAGTTAAAAAAAAAAAAATAGTGTCATAAGATAATGGTTCCTTCAAATATGTCATGTTTTTCCCAACTTCCTATCACATCTTATTTGCAAATTTAAATCTTTTTACTTTTTATCATATCTAGTATTGTACCATAAATTACATTTTATTTTGTTCATAAAATTTTGTTTATTTATAGTTAAAAAAAAAACAAAGCGTCATAAGATGATGGTTCCTTCAAATATATCATTTTTTCCCAAACTTCCTATCACATCTATTTGCAAATTTAAATTTTTTTACCTTTTAGCATATCGAGTATATTTAAATAGTGTTCCATAAATTACTTTTTATTTTGTTCATATAGTTTTGTTTTTAAAATTGAGTAAATTGTAATATCACTGAAATACTAATTTTTGAATAAAAAATCTAAATATACTAAACTTAACCGATTAAATAAACAGGGCTCATTGAAATGGATAGATTTGACAATTTGAGTATTGATATTGACAATCTATCACTCCACTGTTTTCCATTTAAAACAAAATTTTAAAGTTAAATGTTTAAAATCTAGAAAAAATATTTATATAAATATTTGTAATACAAATAATATTACTTAAAATAGATTTTTATTTTTAAATTATAATAAATAATTAAGAATTTTATTTTTATTTTAAAATTATAATAAATACATAAGAATCAAAATTAGTAGCCAAAAGTTAAATATAAAGTTAGGAAATTGAAAAAAAAATCAATATTAATATTTATTAATTAAATAAAATATTTTTCTATACCTACACCAACAACATCTTAATCCAAAATTAACCAAGAATATGAAGACTGAAAATAGAGACAACGACATTTTAATCCAAGATTAGCCAAGAATGTGGAGACTGAAAATGGAGAGCTTGGCTTTCAAAGGCATCTTAGGACTCTGAAAATGGAAAGCAGGCTCTGAAAGCAATCTTAGGAACGATTATATAGAAATATAATGATAATAAGAAATGTGAGGATTCCAAATGATTTGAACCAACCATTTTCCTCTGTCATTTTAAACGAAACGCAAATAATGTCAAAGGACTGAAACCCTTGCCTTCTTAAACTAAATGCAATTTATGGCCAGATCGGTTGAGAAATCACCGAAAACTATTTGATAAAACATATTTTGCACCATACACTATACATAGCTGAAACTATTGCTCATGAAACCTTAGCGATTACCCATGAAAGCTACACACTAAAGCCATCATGACTATGAGATTGTACTCATCACAAGAGTCATTAAGCAACCATGGCTAGAGTTATTCAAAGCTGAAACTATTAAACGAACGATTACCATGAAAGTTACATGTTAAGCTATGATGATCATGAGATTATATAACTAATGCCTGGAATTATTAAGCAAACAAACAAAGCTGCTGTAACAAGAGTGGTAGCTTTCTACTGGGGCAGCTTGTTGATCTTACAATGCTTGAACTCTCTGTATGTTTTGGATTTGAACAATGGAGGGTTATTCTCATCGATCAACTCCTTCATGGTGCCGACGACGGTGTCAAGAGGTGGGGTGCAGAACACTGGCCACGACATCCTCACCCTCTCCTTGCTCACCACGCTCCTATGCAAAACGCTCTTGTATCTCCCATTGCTCAATATCTTCACATCCACAAATTCATCAATCAAAATTTATGGTATTACGAGTCCAGAGAGGAAGAGAGAAAAAACAAAGAAAAACCCATAGAAAGAAACTTAGTAACCTCCAGCTGGTCGCCGATATGGACGATGATAGCGTTTGGAATGTAAGTGGCAGAAACCCAGTGACCATCATTGAACACTTGAAGTCCTGGAACTTCGTTTGGTATAAGAAGAGTGAGGGCCGACATGTCTGTGTGGGGCTCAACTCCCAGAGCAAGTTCCGACTGTGAGAGCGGGCTTCTTATTCAAACTCAAAATTCAAATTCGCCAATTAAATGCGTACGTATGCGTACATTGTATATCGTGTATCGTATGTATCGTATATGCGAGCTTTCTTATGGAATGGTGGTGGCGGTGGCGATCAAGGCGGAGGCGGAGGCGGAGGAGAATGACCAGGGTTGTCCCGTCAAGCTTTCAGAGTGCATTAAATATGGTGTCTTAGACGGCATTCAATACCCAATAGCATGGGTTTTATTGTTTGCCCCGCTGAATATGGTGGATGCCAACAAAAAAGTTGTCCAGAGCCCAAAAGCAAGTACTTAAGTGATTGAGTTACACAGAGTACAGCTCCAGTGCAGTGTCCAGAGCCCAAAAACATGTACTTAAATGATTGAGTTACACAGAATACTAATAATTAATATATTAATCAAAATAACAACGAGGAGCACCACGAATTTGACGAAGAAGATAAGTTATAAACAACTGAAATGTACAGAGCACAATACTCACCACAAGCTCACTGACCTTCTTTGCATGTCTCTGACTAATTGCAGTGCTATTTCCTCTGGTTTTGTTTTTCCTGTTTTTTGGTTTAAAGATTTCTTATATAATCCTGATGCTAGAGGGTGGTTACCACTGGGAAACCAATACTATTGGATGTTGTTCCTTCTCTGCTGGTCGCATTAACTCTAACCACAAGGCTGGTAAAGTATTATCACGACCAACAATGGTGCCTCACAAAGTCAAATGTCGCTGGCTAGATAAAGTTCTGATGTAATAAGCGGTAACTTGACTACTATAAATTAGAGGTCAACACACAGACTTTTTCAACAGTAAACCCCAACCCCAACTAAATGCGTACTTTCTTTTCTTAAATTCACATGATGCAATTCTGTAATGATTACCATGAAATTTGTTTGATGGGTTATGTTTGTAATTTTGTAATTATTTATATCATGGGTTTATTTTATTGGTATAATCAGATTAATAAATGTGCTTATATCAATCCTATATAAAATCATATGAGTAAATATGGTTAATATAGGTGCATAAATTTCAATATTATAAATTTATTATTTATATTAATAAAAATATAATTATAATAATGATATTATACAAATAATTATTATTTAAAAAAATATTATTATTATTAAAATAAAAATAAAAATAAAAATTGTTATATTAGAGTAATATTGATATTATCAATAATATTATAAATGTTTGGGGTTAATTAACTCAATGGATGATTGATATTATAAATACACGATATTATAAATATTAATAAAACCTAGAGGATTATAAACACAATAGATTAATATTTTAGCTTAAAGTATTAATAAAACCAAGGAATTATTAATATTATAAACTCAAAGATTAATAAACCCAAGGGAATAATAATATAAACCCAAATAATTAATAAACCAAATGGGTTGATATTATAAATCCAAAGCATTAATAAACCTAAAAGATTAATATTAAAAACCCAAAAGATTAATATTATAAGCCATAGGGATTCTTAATATTATAAATTCAAGGGATTAATAAAACGAAGGGATTATTAATATTATAAAACAAATGGATTAATAAACATAAGTGAGGACTATTATAAACCCATGGGATTAATATTAAACCCAATGAATAAATATTAAGCCCTAGGATTAAAATTATGAACCTAAGGGATTATAAACCCTAGGATTACTATTATAAATTTAAGGGAATATAAACTCTAGCATTAATATTGTAAACCCTGTGATGTAATAAACGTTAATATTATAAACCCAATATTAAAAAACCTTAATATTAAACCACGATTTTGTAATGTAACAATGTGACGTTGAATAAATTGCAATGTAATGTTACAATGCAACAATGATTTCCAGTTTCATTGTCATATTGAAAAAATGTTTGTAATAATGCAACACTGGATAGATTTTTTTACCATTCCAACATCAGAATACTAAACCCTAATATAAAACCATCATATTATAAAACCCTAACATTTACCTTTTATATTAATCAGTTAGGGATTAATATTATAAACATTTGGGATTAATATTATAAACCTAGGGGATTATAAACCAAATGGATTAATATTATAATCCAAAGGGATTATAAATCCTAGGATGAATATTAAACCCTATATTTAATATTATAAACCCAAAGATTAATGTATCAAACCTATGATGTCTCAATCCACTAGCACAACGGGTTGAGGATGGCCCTCGTTAGCAAGACGACCCACGATCAAACCTCACAAAGGTTGTTGTTCCCATGCTAGGGGGAGGAGACACACTAAAATCCATTCAACTTAGACTTGGTGTGGCCTAGACTAGGTGTGATCCCTAGGTGACGGTGACGGCTTAGATGCCCCCGGATCATGGTTTCTCAAGCCACAAGTCAATCCTAAAGGAATGTAGAGAAGTTGACAAAAAAACAAAAAATGTATCAAACCTATGATTAATATTATAAACCCTAATATTATAGCCCATAATATATTATTATATGTATTAGGGATTAATATTATAAACCCAAAGGATTAATAAACCCAAGGGATTATTCATATTATAAATCCATGTGATCAACATTATAAACCCAAGGGGTTTGTGGGTGGTAGAACAATTGGAAAAGAACATGTTGGGAAGCCTTTTGTGTAGCCAAATGATCAAAAGTTCAACCCCCCTATAAATATCTCACCAACTAGACCTGAAAAAAACTTTATAAATCCAAGGGATTAATAATATTATAAATTGAAAAGATTAATAAATCAAGGCGATTATTGATATTATAAATCCAAGGGCTTAATATTATAAACCCTGATGGATTAATACACTCAAGGGATTAATAAACTCAAGAGATTATTAATATTATAAAACTAAGGGAATAATATTATAAACTTAAGGGATTAATACTATAAACCCAAAAGATTAATTTTATAAACTCAAGGAATTAATAAAACCAAGAGGTTATATTTTAAACCCAGGTGATCAACATTAAAGCCAAAGGATAAATAAACCCAATGGATTAATATTAATGTTGCAATGCAACATTGAATAAATTGCAATGTAGTGTCGTAATGCGGTGTTGAATAACTTGCAATGTAATTTTACATTGTGACAATGACTACAAGATTGATATTTCAATTGATAAAATGTTGGTGGCAATGTGATGTTGCGGTAAACATTAAGCCCAAGGGATTATAAATCCAAGGGAATAATATTAAACCTTAGGATTAATATCAAAATAAATATTAAACCCAAGGGATTAATAAACCCAAGAGATTATTCATATTATAAACCTAAGGGATTAATAAAACCAAGGGATTAATAAAACTAATGGATGAATATTATAAACTAAAGGGATTAATATCAAATCCCAATGGATTAAATATTAAACTCAAGGTATAAAAATTAATTTCGCAATGCAATGTTGAAAAAATTTCATTCGAATGTCCCAATGCGATGTTGAATAAATTGCAATGTAATGTAAAATTGTGACAATGATTGTGATATTGATTATCACATTGAGACAATGTTTGTCACATTGCAACGTTGCAACAAACATTAAACCCATGAGATTAATATTATAGACTTACAGGATTATGAATCCAAGGGAATTATATTAAACTACATGATTATATTGAAAACATAATATTATAAACCCAATATTAAATCACAGTTTTGTAATGTAATAATGTGATGTTGAATAAATTTCAAAGAAATGTAAAATTACAACATTGATTGTCATAGTGAGACAGTGTTTGTCAAAATGCAACATTTATAGATTTTTGTACCATTCCAATGTCATAGTGTTAAACTCTAATATTAATCCCCAACATTATAAAACTCAATATAATAAACATAATAGAATAAATTGCAAATAAATGTAAAATTGTGACAATGGTTGTTAGATTGATTGTCGTATTGAGATAATGTTTGTCACGATGTGATGTTTGATAGATTTTTGTACATTTTTAAGTCATAGTATTAAACTGTAATACAAAACTCGAATATTATAATACCCAATAGAATAAATCATAAGATCAATACTATAAACTCTAATATTAAACCTTAATATTATAAATTATAAACCAAATATTAGACCCTAATATTATAAGCCCAATATTAAAAACTTGAACATTATAAACCTTAATATTAAACCCTAATTTTGCAATATATTAATGTGATGTTGGATAAATTTTTGTACCATTCCAATGTCACAATATTAATCCATAATACAAAAACCTAACATTATAAAACCCAATAAAATAAAACATACGATTATTATTATAAACCCTAAGATTATAAAATCTAAGTTTAATTTACTAAACCCTAGGAAATAAACCCGAGGATTAATATTATCAACCTCAATATTAATATTTTTAACCCTAGTCATCCACTATAAGTCTCCATCATCAATCATGGTCATTCATTATTGTTCATTATAGGTCATTTATAGATAGACCGTGACTCTAGGGGAAAACATGGTTAACCAAGGCAGTCATGGTTCACCAAGGCAGTCACATTCACTATTGTTGGCTGCAATGCCCATGTTGAAACCAGTATTAATATTTCTTATTGTATCAATATTATAAACTCTAACATAGTAACCACATTTATCCCTTGCGTTTATAATATTAATAATCACTTTCATTTATAAATTCCTTAGTTTTATAATACTAATAATCCCTTAGGTTTATTATTCCCTACCATTTATAATATTAGTCCCATTGGTTTATAAGAATAATAATCCCTTGAGTTTATGATATCAATCCCTTGGGTTTTTAACATTAATCCTTTTGGTTTATTAATTTTATCATCGAGTTTAATAATTCCTTCTTATTAATCCCTTCGGCTTAAGAATATTCCCTCGGGTTTATAATATTAATCCCTTGAGTTTATTATTAATCTCGTAGGTTTTTAATATTAATAATCCATTGAGTTTACAAAATTATTATGTTGTGTTTATTAATCCCAAGAGTTTTAATATTCATCCATTGTGTTTATAATATATAATATAGACAACTTTTAATATAAGAATTATAGTTAACACTGTAAATTATATTGTTAAAGTCAATAAATATTTTAATTTATATTATTAATTATTAGAAAGTAAATATTATTAATATTAATGTTAATAAACTTAATATAATAAGTATTAAAAACTCAACACTATAAACTCAAATATTAATCTCAGCATTATAAGTTTGTCGATGACGACGAGTACAAACTGAAACCAATATAGTCTATAAGACCTTATAAAAAAAAAATAACTAAAATTCTTTAATATTGTATTTCTATAAAATAATGTAAAAATATTTAATTATTATTTATTAAAATTTAAATAATATTATTAAAATATTAATTTAAACATACATACATACATATATAATTTTATTTTCAAAAAATAATATATTAATTATTGCTCGAAGTGGCCCAATTCCAGCAAGATGACTTGCATCCATGGGCTTGGTAGCAGCGTGGTAGACTACATTATTTTCAATCTCCCATTATACAACAAAATAATAAATTTTGACATCTTAAATGACCACGAACCTGACTCTGATCATAGGTCTTTACTTATAACTCTTAATTTTGTAATGCATAGAGTTCCCACAGAAAATAATACTTACAGCCAAAAGAACTTAATATTTGATAGAAATAAAAATGATCTCTTTCTAAATGAATTAAAAACTAATTTTATTCCTTTATCTAGTATAGACAACATAGAAGACCTCTATCATAATTTTACTACAACTCTCTCATATTCTATTAACAAGTTCTCAATTGAAGTTTCAAATAATAAAAGAAATAGCAAAACCAATCCATGGTATGAAAAAGATTGTAAAAGTGCGATGAGAGCAATTAAGGAAGCTGTTGATGAATCTCTTAAAATGGACAAGATAAAAATATATAAAGCCCTAACTAAAAGGAAAAAGAGGCAGTACTTTCGTCAAAGACAGGAGAATCTCTTACACCTCTTTAAGGTAGATCCTAAGAAATTTTGGAGGCAGATTCTGACTAGGAAGACTAAAGATAATAATAAAATTTCTCTTTACGATTGGAATTCCTATCTTAACAAGCTTTATGAATCTCCAAATGTCATGGATAATTTGGAAACCCTGCTCACAACGAAATAATTTTTATCTTTAGAAGACATTAATTTTGGGGTTAA